>JAZGTJ010001427.1:38856-49296 GCA_036877575.1 Botia almorhae | reverse complement strand
GGTTTCTTACCCCCTTATTACCCGAACGTACCGCGTTGTTCCCCTTTACTTACCCCGTAAGTTCTTTATAGGTACACTGTAATTACAAAAACTTACACCGTAAATTCAGTGTACTTACGCGGTTCTTTGCGGGTTGTAATCTAAAGCGTTACCCTTAGTTCAAATTAGTCTTTGTCCCAGATGTCTGACATAGACTTCAGCTCTGAAACTCTGAAAGTAGCTTGATTTTCAGATCGCTGAAATGCAGTGCAGCAGCGCAGGGTTGCATTTATGATCAGCCCCACTTATTCAACACACACACTGAACTCCTGGAAACCCACGAGCTGGCTTTGATATAAGATCAGACTTTATTAACAGGAGCGTGTATAGCATCTAATTTACACATATGATACTTGTAAATCATTTGATTTGTAATAGACGGGGAAAGTGCAGCGTGTCAGAAATAGAAACAGGTTTCCAGTATGTCAGATCACCAGATCATTTACTGAATCCTCTGTAAGCTTGCACTCAGGAACGGCCTGCAAATCTGGATATTGCTGTGAAATTACATTCAGCATGGATTTTGTATGTGTGTAATAAAATTCAAAACTCCAATGCACTGATTCCTGATTTGCAGACTTTCTTTAGTAAATCAGAGGCTGAAACAATGCAGGCTACATGTGTGCATACACAACGCTTTCAGTGAGCGCAATTTATCCATAGTAACAATTTTCATAAAGCTGTCTCACTCACTCATTTTTTTAACAGACACCTCTAAAATCTGTTATCTGCTGAATAGCAAGAATGTTATAATAGCAATGACTGTGTGCTTCTGGAATGCTTAAAGATACAGGCACGGCTGTTTATGAGTCAAACATCAGCTCATGGGATTTTGGGGATTTTTACAAGCTGTTGCAAAACGCAACATCTGTTTATTAGGAAACTGTTTAATTTGCATTTTTCGTAAACAAGCACATGCTCACACGTTTTCCGCTAAGTTTCGTGTGTGGCGTCTTTATTAGCACTTTAGTGGATTGTGACTTGTCTTTCTTTAGGGTAAAAAAAACACAAGGTTAGTTTTAAAAGAATTTCAATAAACGAAGCGGATCCAGGCTAACGCTAGCTGTGTGCCTCCCAAGGCCGCAACTTTGAATGCATTCAGCAAGACTGACGCCTCTGTCAGATCTTAGATGTGACAGTCAAAAGAGAGCAAGGGATAAAGACATATAAATAACGAAAGGCTCCCACTGAATTACAATGCCGTGCGAGGATGATGGGAGAAAGAGAAACTTGAAAAGACAGAAAAATAACATCTTCAGCTTTCCTCTGCCGGTAAATCTCTCATGTTAGATATAGAGGAACGCTTTCAGGAAATAATTAGTCTCTACAGAGAGACATCCAGTGGTTTCCTCAGAAAACCTCTTTTTTCAGTCTTCAGCAACAGGAGAGAGATGCAGCATTGTTTAGCACCTGGACTGTCAGTGTCTGTCTGTGGAAAGATAAAGATCAGTAATTACATAGACAGCTGGACTGTGAGCTACAGGAAGTTCCAACTTTGTGTGTTTAGCGTTTTATTTAGCTTTCAAAAGTAGAAAGAGTGGAATTCAGCTGTTCTAGAAATATCGCAAAACTGTCAGGTCAAATTCATTTTACTGAAGATTGCAATAACTTTACAATAGTTTACAGTAATTTTATTTGTAGTAGTATTACAATGCTTTGTAGTTTTGTATTGTAGTTTTGTATTGCTCATTTCTTGGTTATTTGTATTTTTGTATGCGGACTGTAGATGAATATTACAACACATGTAAGAACATTCTGAATATTCTGCATAAACTTGTATATATGTTGGGGCTCTGTAGCCGTTAGCAGCACAAGTTAATCCCATATGCACGTCGTCTCTCTGTCTCTCAGGCTAAAGCCTCTAGCACATGTACGAGGTGGCAGAAAATGACTTTGATCTTGAAGCTGATAGCACATCGGGCTCTGTGTGATTTCCTCAACCCTCTTTGGCCTCTAGCCATCCTCCCATGCATACGAAGCTGACACCGCGCTGTCCCGGACTGATACTTTGACATCAGTCTCTGAGTTTTAAACCTTGTCTTCTCTCAAGCTCTGGTGCAAGCTGCCCCAGAATGCATTTGCTCGCCTTTAAGTTTAATTTTGGAAGCACGGCAG
Source organism: Botia almorhae (assembly GCA_036877575.1). Lineage (NCBI taxonomy): Eukaryota > Metazoa > Chordata > Actinopteri > Cypriniformes > Botiidae > Botia > Botia almorhae. Next base: position 47,142 of record JAZGTJ010001427.1, on the reverse strand, counting down.
TATAGAATCAGGCATCTAAAAACACAAGGATGAGGGGAAAGAAAATACACCAATATTTCCTAAAACTTGTTCTAAACAGATAACCAAATTTAAAGAATCTCTTTTAGGTTAACTACAGTGTTTGTCTTAACCAGCTGCAGCTAATGACAGTAAACAAAAACAAGACCAATACAAACTTGGGTAAATCAGAATGCTTTATATTGGGAATAAGACGCAACTATCTTTATCTGCAACTGCTAACTATTAACTCCATGATGTAAGTAAACAACTAGTCTAAAGACACTAATATTAGGTGGCCATGGCAACACTGCAGCGCTCTGCAAAACAAAAAATAAAACTACAAAAATAATGTTGTCCGTTGAAGCCCAACAGTTTGAGCTGTGCAGGGCATCATGGGGATGCACGCAACTGAGAGATTATTCTGATTCGTTGATTGTGTCGGGCCACACCCCAATTTAGACCAACAGTTTCAGTCATAGAAGTGAATCAACAGTGAAAAAACCTTGACGCCACCCTTCAAGGATATGATGGCTTTGTATGGCACTTATTTGAAGATATTTCAATATTTTTTTTTTTTGAGATAACAATGCTTTTAGCAGGGGTTAGTGAAGTGAGAACTGTCAAAGTGTGCCTGCCAGGTTATCCAAAGCAAACACATTTTAAAAGCCCTGTGTTTAAAATGAGTAGTTTGTTTACTTTAGTTGGAGAAGTTGGGGTTGTTTTGTCTGTCAGTTTCATGACTTATTAAAAAAACTGAAGCTACCTAAGACAGACAGTCCTTAGATGAATCCTTTATTTTGAAAAACTTGTAAAGATTTGATTTGACACACAGAATTGAAGCGATGATCTTCTGTCGCAGATTGTTCTGACAGAAACCTGAACCTTCAACTTCAGAGACAGCGGATACCACAACACAAATAACTTTATTCATGCTCATATTTAAAGCGGTCATATGATTAAAATAGAGGTTAGAATGTAATGTTATTTTTTAAATTTGTGTTATATTTGTAGCTTTACAAACGATGTAATTTTTTATGACTATTTTGTGCTTCCTTGGACCCTTGGTTAGCCGCGGTGCCTTTAAGACCTCTGTCTAAATCCCCTCTTCACATGTGACATGCAAAACAAGACATCTAAGCATTTTTGAACAATACATTTTACAGCTCAGTATTAAAAGACTTTATTTAGATTTATTTAGAAATGTGGGTTCTAAAAAATTGTAGCATATTACAAAAACCAAAAGTTCTAGTGTAGAAGATTTTGATTCAAACCGTGTCAATTGTTAATTGTTATTATATATGAAGAAAGATTATCCATCTTTTGTCTGTCTCTCTTCTGTATCACGCAGAGCTGGTCGCTCTCACCAGACCTGCTATCAACAGTCTAAAGTGACAGTAATGACAGATCGTGACAGAAAAAAAACAGTAAACAAAAACAGACATCTGTCCATCTCACAGATGTCTCCCCTCTCTTCCTCTCGAACCATCCCGGTACCAGCTGCTGGTTAGAGTGCTGAAGCATCGGCCCTTGATTCTGATCTGAGATCAGTTCTGTAACTGCCGCAGTCTTACATCTGTGACAGCGGGCAGTTGTGTCTTACACTAATAATGGTCGGAACTGGACAAGCTCTAGGTGCGTTCATGTGGAGACCAGACTGCCCACATTTATCCCACCAACCGAGCTCTGTTCCTGGGGTTCTGCTTTGACAGCTTCCCATAACTAAGCGATTCAGCTCCCAGGTTCTTCACGAACAGCTCGACAGTTCAGGTGTCAAGATGGAGAAAGAGAGAGAGAGAGAGAGAGAGAGAGAGGGGCAGGCAGAGAGGAATTCTCTCTTGTTATCGCACACATATGGCCAGACGGTTGGGATTTTCCTGGGAATACCAGCACAAACACAGTTTTTTCCACACCTTCTAAACAAGCATCTCGGCTTCCGCTGTGAACCTTTCATATGAAACATTAATCTAGTGTTTGGATGGGACTGGCTTGAATTTGACTACACTAGCTTTTGTCTTCTAGTATAATTCAAGTTTTTTTATGGTTAAGTGTAATTTGTTGCTGATTATACAGGATCATATGTTTAGTTGTGTGGCATTGACAAAGTGCATTGACATTCATAGACCTGCAAACACAACAAATGCCTTGTTATTCAAGAACAACAACATGAATCTTCTTCTCTTTATGGTTTTCTTTGAATCTGTGTCTTAGCAGTGAAAGAAACAGACTTATTTATAGTGCCACCTCTAAATCAGGGATTTTGAATCAGGTTTTGACGTTTGATTCAGACTAAATTAGACGTTCAGATGTGTACTGATGTTGCTATGAAAATGTTTACTTATTGGCACGCTTGTTTTATTGTAGAGTTTGGTTTTAAAAGAAAATATTTAGAAGCCAAAACATTCAGCAACAAACAAGTCTGCTATGTGAGAAACATATTTTTAATACCCAGAGAGAGTGTTACTGTAAAACAAAATCTTAAATCATCCAAGTGGGCACATTTATCGTCTGATACAATCATTTTATTAAACGTTGATAAATGTATGGGTCTACCAATGATTAGGACATTAAAAAAAGTTGATGGCAATTGTATATCATTGTTAAGGGACTTTCAAATGGCACGTTTCCAGGAAAAACCAGATCCATTCCACAATCACCTGATGTCTGTGAATACAAACTCTTTCATCCTTCATGTCTGTTCAGATGAAAACTAACTTCACTCTTCAAAATCTTAAAACGTTACACTAATCAAAACTGAGTAAACAATTGCTAGTGGATACATGCCAGGAACATCCGTTTCCATAGCGATAATCTCCATGAAAAGTACTTTTGCCGCTAAACAGCAGACCTGGGGCGCAGTGTTCACTTTGAGTACAGAGTGGAACTTTTCTTAATTTGTTATAATGTGAAATTAAGCTTTTATTATGTTCGATTAACGCACCAGTTCAGGTTATAATTAAAAATCTCACTGCAATAATTGATTATGTTCAAAAAAGAGTGAGAGTTGAAATCCAAACGGCCGCCTCATCATGTTTTTATCAGTTGTGACCTTGGCAATCATGACTGCCGGGTTGGAGATTTTTTGGAGAGGCGCCACTCTACCCATCAGTTGAAAGTTAATGGGGGGGCATCAGCTGTTTCTTTCCTTTGAAGTCGTCCTTGCCAGCTGCTGTATGTCAGGCAGGAGAGCTCGACATTACACAAGCAATCTTTCCAAGACCGCTTGCTTTAAAGGGATTATTTTATGAGAGAGATTTTGCAACAATTATGCTAACCAACTAGAGGGCTTTATAATACTGATAGTTTCTTTGTGTACAGACTTGGAGTTTGATGATGGCCACAAGTGTGAGTTGTTTAGTGATGACTGTGTTCTGCTGATGTTTTGTGTGTGGGGTTCATTATTCCACAGAAAGTGCCGGACGGAACGACTGTTGTTAGTCTATGAGAATTATTCAGTGTGTTTCATGGGAAAACAAATAAGCCGTATCCATCATTATTCAACATAAAGGAATTGTTCTTATTCCTAACAGTGTTTAACTAATGAATGTTGATATATGTATGTCTATAGTGAGTTCATTTACTGTAAATAACAAACAATCATTTAACAAATGACAAGAATTGTCACGCGTATTACTTGTATTAAAATTAAATCGCATGTTTAGGATTTTTCTGTACATCATCTCACATTTTACTTCACCAGAATGGCAAATATGTGTTATGTGTGTTATGTTTGTTATGCAGCTTGACCAGCATTGGCACAAAGAGCCGGGTGTTCACTACCCTGCATTTTAAATCCAAGCGCTAGAAGGATGAACTGTTTTAATTCTGTAATCTAGCAAGTAAAATTTACAATGTCTGGACGTATTTGGTAATTATCGTGCAAAAGCTAAACTTCCACTGATGCAATGTTTTATTCATCACCGAACCACGTGTGGCCTTGAATATATTTAGCAATTCAGATCCGGAAAGCGAGAGAGAAAGAGAGAAAGAGAGAGAGAGATTCATTAAAAGCACCTTGGGAAGGCTTCTACCTGAAGCTCTGGCCTTATGCTGTGCTCATAACCAGCTTCCTCTCCTCACACTCGAGCTGATATTTGAGTCAGAAAGGGCAGTACTGGCATAACCTCATTTACATATGTGTTTAAAGAAGCACAGGCAGCTGTGTTTGTGACTTGTTTTCTGCTAAACTGGTGCAGAGACCGACACCTGCAATTTCAGCCCTGATATAAACATATGCGCATGCAACAACAGAGCTGTGATATTAAAGCAACCCAAACATTCCTCCAGATAAAGCTGTCACAATATCAGATTTTCACCACATGATTATCATGGCTGAAAGAATTCAATATTATGATATTATCACAGAATCTCCACCTTGACACTTATCATAGTATGTACATTTTTCAACATAACGAAAAAAAATAATGCTATCAGTCCAATTTATCTTTATTTTTAATTGTTTTGTGTTTTCTATTATTAAGGCCAAAGAATCAAACTGAGAATATGAGTGTGAGGAGGCAGAGAGAGAGAGAGAGAGAGAGAGAGAGAGAGAGAGTTTGTAACCACTTTCCTTCTTAAGACAAAATGTTAAACGCTTGCAGTACTACCACCACTATATGTCAACCAGATACCACTGCTGAGTTAGTTAGGATATTATCATATGTGAAGTATTAACACAGTATCAATAATCATGGTCATTAAAATCATGGTTATTGTTAATACTGGTATATTGCACCCTGCACTACTTCCAACCCTCTAATATTTTTTCGTGAAAAACAAAAGAGATCTAACGTCACCACAGAAGCACCGACGACGATTCATTGTAGCACATTTTCACCAGATTTATTTTAGATGATCTTAGGAGCAGTTGTATGTACGTTATTTTATTTGAATAATACCCTCATTTCTATTGTTCCTTCTGGCTTTTCAATACAAATATAAAGCAGATGGTTCAAACTATTCTACACCCGATTCACAGGAAAGACGCACAGCGTGTCGCGCTCATCCACCTTCACCTCCCTGTTTCAGTCTCTCTCTCTCTCTCCTCTGTTTGCGCTGATTTCAGCGTAAAATAGCAGCATTAGAGGACTCTGTCTCTGTTGGTGAGCCTCTGGCAAGCTTCCTGCTCATATTCTTCCTGACAGAGACCCCATAAAAGGCTCCTTTTATAGAGAGGCTGGGGATACGCAGACACAGCTGGCAGGAGGCTTGCTGTGTGACTGTGTGTTTTCGTACAAGAAAGACAAAAAGAATTAGAGACACAGATAGATGAATAGGTAACGCGTGGCAGTCCCTGAATAGAACCTCAAATGAAATGTAATCTAATCAAGACACTTAACTGTCCATCAACTGGCTTGTCGGACACGGTTTTCTTTTGTGTTTATGTATTTTCTATTAAAACAGGAAGTTGGTGCAGGATTTTTTTAATAGCCAATAGCCTCTAGTTGACATGATTTGTTACTTCCTAATGCAAATCAAAAGTGGTTGTGGGGAGGGGCATTCACATCGTTCAGAGCATTTGATTGGACGAAATGAATGAGTGCAGTATAAGTCATCAGTATTATGGTTCATATTCCCAGATGGAAAGCAAATGTCAATTTTAAATGTTTATATGTGCTGAAAGTGAATTTTGTCGGGAGCATACAGGCATTTGATGGAGTCTTAAAAATTGCTGGCTTCTAAATTAATTTTCAGTCATGATTCTGACCTGCCTGACATTCATCATTTTAATACTTAAGTATTAATAAGTAATCATTAAGCAAAAACTGTATTGTTTTTTTAAGCCTCCTACTACTGCAAATAATCACCCTAAACTGCTTAACATAGCAACATTATTCAAACTTTGTTGTAAAAAATCAATGGTCTAAGTCTGCAAAGTGTTTTGTGAACTTTGTACATTTAAAAAAAACCCTCAAAGTTTAAAAGGGTCTTTGACTTATTGATATTCAGCATTCAAAAACAGTAGTGATGACATCATCAAAATATTTAAAATCATTAATTGCAGTTTGTGTTTTTCTTGTATCTGTTTGTATATTAAATTGTGATTTGTCAAGCATTGCTTGCACATATTGAATCATTAATATGTGTTTACAGTGACTATGTGTTCATTCTCGTGTGCATCCAACCAAACACCAGATATGTGCTGATTGCCATGGCAACAGCTAATCGGCTTGAATTCAGCATTTTATTTACCCCGAACCGAAGCCTAAATGCTAAGCTTACCAAAAACTTTAAGACCATTCTAACTATTGTAACTATTTTAGCCCTGGCTTTTCCTTCTGGAAATACAAATGATTATGTTTATAAATTATTGGCTCATGAATATGAATGAACTCAGCTGAATACTGTTTATGAATTATTGGAGTTTTATTGACAATTAGCATTTTGAAGCGTTTATGTTCTCGTTGCCATGGCTAAGACTTTTCCCCTATGGCGCTTTGAAATCAGGATCAGATGTATGCAGTATGCTGGTTGTAAGTTAAGTGGATAACTGTAGTTACTCAGAAACAGCATATAGTCTGTGACATGTAAAATATTATTAATCGATAGCCTCTTTGAGGGGTTAGCCAGATGTTTTCCTCATAGCTGCTATTAAAGCTAACACTGAATTGACCAATCAGCATCCAGAACTAAAACTATCCCCCATTATCTCTGTTATAGAACAGTGATGTCATCCTAGCCGCCTGTTATGAGGTCGCTAGCAATTAACATTCAGCTACAAGCAGCGATCTAAAAGGTATTTGATGTGTCAATCTCCACAATCACCCATTAGACTTCAGGCTAGTTTATTTGATTTAGGGTCTTTAAAGGCTATATGGGATAATTAAGTGTTATATACCGCTGGATTATGAGTCGTTGTGTTCTATTGTATTCTCACTAAGCATGTCTTCATGTGGACATTTAGATTATTATCATAAATTGTGACCAGTATGTGCATGAAAACATTTCCAATACATGTTGGGCTATAGACCTGTGTAAAGCACAGAGCGCAGGTGTCGTGCTGATGTTTTAGGCCTGTCCTGAAATCTTTCTTCTTTGTTGTGGTTTAAAACATGTCAGTGGTTTCTCTTGAGATTCCCGTGTGCAGCAGCCCATCTGTGTATACACACACTCTTTTATTGCCTCACATTAAAGACTTTATTTGCTCAACCTTCAGCGTGTCGGCTCGCTCCTGTTGCCATGGGCACGTCACTTTATAGCTATTGATGTGTTCTTCCTTCCACCCAGTTTTATTTCTTCTGACAGTCGTGCTGAAGTTCTGTCGAATAAATGCAAACGTTACGTTTTTCTGAGAACGATTACAGGAGAGTGTTTTGCATTTAAATAGCTACATTCTGATAGTAAAGACGAAGGGCAAGTGTGTTTAATTAAACACTACTAAAGGTGAGAGTGCTGAACATATATATAGTATGTATATAGAACAGATATATATATATATATATAGTTACACTGTGTCTGTCCTAATGTGTTTTACATAGAGAGGCACAGTATTATATACAGTAGCATTTGGAGACCTAATGTGACATTTTTTAGAGCCTTAGCACTGAAAGTGAGACAGACGGACGGACAGACAGACGGAAATCCTAACCCAGAAAACGGCCAGTAACCCAAACTGGTGCAGTTCTCTAGTCTTTTATCAGCAAAATGAAAAGAACACAAAAACTCTGTTTTTCATAGTTTACAACAGTTTGGGAATACAGTTCAATACCTGTTGTTCAGTTCAACAACAGGTATTCTGTTGGGAACAGCTGTTTGCTCAAAAAGTTTATTTCAGGCAAAGAATTTCGAAATAATTTTTGTTAAATGTTTTGTGTCGAATTTTAAAGCTGTGCGAAATAATTGTTAATTTGTTAAAATGCTAAAGAAAAAGTCAAATGCATGTGGGAACCGGGTGACAGAAATGAAATCAAGAGCAAAAGCTGGACCGATCAGATGAGAGTGTTTCACATCTGCACACTCATCTAAAGACGGAAATTGAAAATTGCATCTAAATAGAACAGTAAGCCAGACGACAGATCTGCTGAGTTCTGACCCTGTGTTTCATGGTGGTCATCGAGAAATAATGAGATACGTGCTACACGCAGCTCACCTGTGCATCTTCGTGAAATGGCACCTAATACAGCTCCAGCAGAGAGATTTCACACAACTGAGAAATCTGCCAGTGTGGCACTGATTCAGAGAGTCAGGGTACAAAATCGAATATTCATATTTTAGAGTGCTTGTGTGTTTGTATGATATATATGTGTGTGTGTGTGTGTGTTTGTATGATAAATATGTGTGTATGTCATG
>JAZGTJ010001427.1:11617-38783 GCA_036877575.1 Botia almorhae | reverse complement strand
TATATATATATATATATATATATATATATATATATATATATGGGTATAAGCTATATTAAACTGCTGTCGTATATATATATATATTGTATAAATATATGGTCATGTCATTAAAGAACAGCAATGTTGTATTGCCAAATTACATAACTAAGTGCCTGGCAAAGGTTGTCATATCTCAGAGACAGGATTTGAATAGATGCCAGCTCTGATTTACTGATTTAGTGAGCACAGATGCTTAAGGATTCATTATTTATATTGATGGTATCAAGGTAGATGGCAGTCACTCAACAAAAGCATTATCTTGATAAAAATCTCCAGGAGGAAGCCTCTTAAACTCTATAGCCTTGGAACAGAGCCAGAAAGTGTTACATCACGCACAGACACATGAAATAAAAACCGAATTAGACTTTGAGTGCATGTCAACAAATTATGACATAAACTCTGCTTTTTAAACGCCGGGACGACAACAGTTTAATTTGTCTGCTAATGTAACGCAGAAGGTCCTCGTCTGTCTCGGGTCAAATCAGAAAAAATTAAGCGGAATGCATCTTTTGATCTTAACAGACTTGTGATGTTACGTGAAAATTCAGCGTTTAAGACTCTGAGAGACTCTGAGAGACTCTGCATACACAGTCGTGATAGAATTCTCTTCATTTATGTCTTTTCATACAACTGTACTTTGAACGAGTGCTAATTGGTCCCGGGTTTGAATTTTATGTGCACACTGAAGAACTCTCCTCATTATTCAGCTCCTCTGGAGATTAATTTAGGGACAAAAATGCAGAAAGCTCATATGAGGTTACAAGGTTAAGTTTGGGAGGAATGTACATGCAAAAGGTGTCCAGTCAAACTGACCCAGGACCAGGTTTCTCCATCCCAAATTAATAAAGGAGAAGAACTGATTTCAGGTCAGCACGGATGGATGGTTTTATAACAAACACAAGATTTAGACCTCTTGTGTTGTTTACCGCATTTTGTTCTGGATTTATTCGCTAATGAAAGAGTCTTTGTGCACCGCTGTGTATGTTAGTCGTAATTAAATCCGAAAGACTCAAAACTCAGATCTAATTATTAAGTGTCATGCTGCATGTGAACATGTCCAAATGAAGTTTCTAAATAAATCAACAAGTCTGTCTTGTGTTCGTGTGAAGGTGATGGAAAAAGTGAGCAATTGAACGATTTTAGCTCCTATTCTGACTTCATTAATCATAATTCTTTCAGTACTTTTTGAGAACGAACTGTTTGGAAATAAGAAATTGGTATTGCATTCGCTCCCCTCAGGAGCCTGTTGCTAATGATGAAATCATTTCAAATTTCAACAGATCCAACAGATTTCAACAAACCCTTTAATACAGTTCTACAAAAGGTGGTGCAGTGATGGCATGAATTCAATCGAATAATTGGTCCTAACCATATATTATTATTTATTAGTTTCAACTTGTTTTTTACAACAACAAAACTCTGTTTCAGGGTATTTTTGTCTGTTCTTAAATCCACATAAGCAGAAGATTGCACATTCAGGTCATAAAAAACCACATCAGAAGCAGTTTTTGCCTGTCAACCTTCAGTTTCACTGAGGTAACCGTGAAAATAACAAAAGACAATTGATAACACACTGTAAACAATTGTGAGAACTGAAACGTGACAATCTGCCCCAGTCTGAACAATAGAACAGAAGACAGCACAGGTGCAGTGTGTTTATAAACAATAACAGTTTTCAGAACTGATCTCAGGACAGTTGAGGTAAATGAACACTTGACACATTCCTGGCAGGTTTTAATCAGGTCCAGCTTAGCTCACAAGTTATTTTTTCTCCAAGCCAAGTCAATATATTTGCATATGATTAATTACTCTCTGTGAATGTGCAGACAGTGAAGTTGATGAGGTTTGCTTATTCTTAGCACTGATAAGGCTGAAGCGGGGAGATGAAATGCATTGTGGGTAAGCCTGTCAAAGCTTCACAGGTGTATTTGCCTGTTCTTTGTTTCTCTGTTAATAAACACATCTTTAGGATATATGAAGGTGCTGTCTTTGGGAGACATTAGCTTGCTTCAGCTGTAACTCTGTGTGTGTGTGTGTGTGTGTGTGTGTGTGTGTCTTTATTTGTCAGGATTTTCTTTGAAGCACCTGTGAATTCACTTGCTGAGAGTACGACTGATTTTGCACAGGAGCTTCTCTGCTGCTCCTGAGGGACGCTGGGGAGAAATGAGTCACAATCAGACACGGGCTCTAATGCAGTCTGAGTCAAACCTCCAGGCCCTTGTGGTGATATTTTGCATTGCAGGCTAGTGTTGTAATATGATATATAATATAATATGCAGTATTTTTTACACCCTTTTTTTAGTATAGTTTTACAAATATTCACTATCTTTTTGTTTGCAAAGAAGTCTGGTGTTTATCTTTCCTCCTCAGCGGGTTTGCAGACATCTGATAACACCTCATTCCAGACTATGTGTCCGCATCAACGCACCATTCTCTGCCCAGCGCTCTGCTGCGCAGGGCTTCTCCACACTTAATCCTCTTTAAGTGTGGAATCATGCAGCCTTGCAGCCGTGCTGCTTCAGTCGTTAAGTTGCAATTTCCCATAAACATGCAGGTATATAACACACAGGTTTATGGTTTATGGATGCACCTGTGTTTATGGGTTCCCCTTAGGTCTTCTCGTAAGCTCCTGCTGGCCGGTGTAAGGAACACAAGAGAACTCTTTCTCCTGACTGGTTCTGTTCATTTATGCATTATCTTGGACAGGATCCAGTTCAGAAATTTCCAGTGGCTCTTAGTGAACAGGAAGGCCCGAATCATTTTCCTGAGAGTAATTTGAGGGTGGGGGGAGGGTCATTAATGCAGTGAGGCCGGAGAAAACAGAGAGCCAGTGATCAATCAAGCGAATACAAGCTGTGGGGTCCAAACACAACACGACTTGTTTTCATCTAAAGCTTTTTAATAGATGTTTGTGGCCCTCCGCCCACCAACCTACTTAATCCAACGATGAGCAAATCTGCAACAGTTTCACGTACTGAAACCCGGAAAACCGAAGCAGTGGTATGAGGGGGAATGTGTAAGAATAGAGAACTGGTTATTTGGTTTGGTATGCCTGCGTTTTTATTTGCACCCGATTCACCAAAGTAGTTCATTTTAATCAGGTAACAGTGCAAACGTGTGCAAAATAAATAAATCTGTCAGGGGCACAATGTGTGATTGCCAACCTCGCAGGCTGGTTCTAAGTTGTGAGAGATCTGGTAGACTACCGCATTCTGTCGCACCCCACTGTGACCATGCAGCTCGCTGGGCCACTGCAGTCCGAGCAACTAAACCAGCTGTTTAAAATGCCAAAAGCACCCTCGTCTACGCAGCACGTCTTGATATATGCCCAGGTAGAATGTTCTTCTCCATCATTTGATGAATTACCGCTGTCACCATGAAAAAACTTTACATACATACATCCCTTTAAATGAAGAAAATGGAAATAAAATTGCATTTACTGCTTGTTTTTGCGCCAGCAGGCAATTAGTGTAAACTTGTGAAGTGTGATCTATAATAAGCCTCATTTACATAGAAAGGAAACGTGTTTGCGCTGAAAAGAATGAGGGTGATTTCATTTCCATACTGGCAGTGCAGGGCTATACCAGCTGTGTAAGCTGCATCGCTGGTGAATTAGATGCAGGTTCTGCGTTGAAATTCCACATGCGAATAATACTAATAAATTCACCTCGTTATTTAAGCTAAAACTGCAGTTATGCTTTTATCCAAAGACGATACGGTGCATTTAAGCGATTAATTTTTATAGGAACCTGCAGTCATTGAAATCAAACACGTGACCTTGCCGTTGCCAGTGGCTTGCATGACCAGTTAAATTACCACAACCTACAGCAGGATTTCCTAGTGTACTAGTAAGAAAATCTATAAACTCAGCGATGGGATTATGACAAGCAAAGAAACAGATGAACAAGGAGCCTATAGTTATTTTCCTCTATTGATTCAGCATTATTCTTTGACAGGTTATAAATCTCTCATCATCCACTGAGATGTTCCGCACACATCTAGTTAAGGTTACTTAAGGTTAATTCATCCACAAGCAGGATAGTAGATTTATATGCGGCACAGAAGAGCCAAATATTGATCGGGTTAGAACCCGTCCCATATTATCCTCTGGGCAACACTATCTTGATTGATTCTAAGGACTGAAATCAGTAAGCTGGCGCTCACGTTCTCAAACATCCTCTTTTGAGAAGGGCAAATATTTTATTCGAACATGATCACGCACGGTTCCTCGGTTTGGAGATTGTTGGCATTATCGTGGGCAGACAGAAGAGCCCCTTCTGTCAATGTTTGAACTTGACAAAGTGTCTCGCAGACGAGACGCGCTTCTGAATTATAATTCTCCAGAAATGATATAGTGAATCATAACTGGGATTTTTAAAGAGGTTCTCCAAGACCTCATATTAAAACACTACAAGTATCAATCATTTCAACTTTATCTTACAAATTCATTCAGCATATATAAAAATATACTCTTAGAGCTATAAATTAATGTGGAGATATATATTCGATGTTGAAAGAAGTTGATGGAAAAAGTTCATATTGAAATCTGCTTTTAAAATACCTTAAAAGTTTTTTATTTACCACAGAAATCTTCAGGAATTTCCTGTATAATTGTTTCACAAAGAAAGTTTGATTTAAGTTTGATGTTTAACATGCATGAGGGGCGGATTTAGAATCAATAAGTTTTCAGTGTGGGCGGAGCTACAGCTATATTAAACTAATTAACACAGAGGAGATTCTGGTCTTTACACTTTATATGTCTTTACACTTTATAGTTCATACTGGTGTCAGATTGGCTCTCCTTAAGTTGACAGGGAGAACCAATTGAGATATTCGAAGAAGCTAAAATTGTCAAATGTTTCCTTATATTACAAATTTATAATATATAATTATATTACAGTTTATAATAATATTAATATTACACAAGTTAATATTGACCCCTCACTGTGGTCAGCATGTAATTTGGTGCCTGTAAGAAACGGTTCATTTTTATTTCATCGAGTGTTGACAGAGGAAACAATCGCTTCATTTCACTGTTGCCTGTTCTGCAACGGCATCAGGTTGTATAAATCTGCCACCATTGAGCTTGTATTGATATGTCGATGCATGTCTATCAATATGCCCATCTCTGTACAAGAGGAACCGGCTGGGCGAAGCCCCAAGGGCTCAACTCAGCATCTCATTATGAGGATGCTGAGATGAGGTTATGAGGATGCTGAGATGAGGTTGAGACCTGCACTGATTGCAATTCTCCCTCAAATGCAGCAACCCGCATAACAGCCCGGCGTTCTAAAGCCACTCCCCGAAATTAAAAATGCACCCGCGAATGGTACATATTACATATTACAATGGTACATATTTCACCCACATCGGCACCAGATTGGGTTTGTAAATTGCGATCTAGATTACGTGTGGAGAATTGTCAATGAAGGGATGGACGAGGAACACACAAAGTTGCTGTTGTAACTGCGGGTGTCTGAAGAGCTGGGGTGAGCTGTGAGGGCAAAGCCATCAAGACCTTAATCACTTCTAATCAGACAGAAGTGTGGAGAACAGGCTTTGATTGAGGAGCAGAGAGGACAAGGAGCGCATTGAAGGAACAAAGTGGACGGCATGCGTGGTTCTCCGAGCTGAAAAGAATCTTCACACTGGATTTGGCCTGTTAGTGTACTACCTAGTGTACTTCAGGTAGCTTGAAGGAAGGTTTGAGTTAAGTTTTGGGAGAATTTGTGGTTTACTGTCATTTGCAAGTTAATTTACTTGGCATATTAGTTTTTAATTTTTTTTTTAGTAGAAAGGTTTCTGCTGTCATAAGATCTCAGTGTGGTTTCAATTTAAGAGAAATTGTCCAAGCGATAGCACAGCAACGCAGCTCTCTGACTGCGTTTACACTGTTAACCAAAGTGAACTGGCAGATTGAATCTGTGTGTGTTTAAACAGAAAGAACACATGCAAGATCAAACACTTGTCCCTGAACGTATAAAGTTATAATATAGCCATTCATTGTTAAGCCTGTGTACTACACAGTTACATCACAGAAATATATGCGATCTGTATATTACCACTGCCAGTGTAACAGACAGAGCAGTGGGCAGCTAACACTGCAGCGTCTGGGGAGCAACTGGGGGAAATGTGTCTTGCTCGAGAATCTGCAACCTTTGGTTTACAAGTCTGACAGTCTAACCATCAGGCCACGACTGCTCCTAAATATAACTAATATATTTATAACTAAATATGACTAATATATCTGTGGGAACAGGTGGGATAAATTCTTTAACTCAACGCTGTTGTGTATTTAATTTATCACTGTGTTTTCTGTAAACAGTGCACTTCATATAGCTAAGGTTAGCTAGTGTACATCAGTGGTTCAGCTGCTCTGTAGCGTATCGTGTGGACGTACCGTTAATGTAAGTGGCCGTGTGTCTGACATGATCAGGCTAGAGTGAGAGAGGCGATGCTCTCCATGTCAATAACTGTGTCAGGTGTTATCTCGCCCTGATGACAACGTGCTAAACAATGATTTATCACATGAATTACCCCTGCTTTCAGACACATCGTTCATTTCAGACCCCGGCCTGTCAAAAACTGAGACATTCGTTGCATTTCCTTACACAAATGCAAACAAATCTAGCCATTGTCTTTACCTGTTACTCTGTGTTTGTTTCTCAGTCTTTCCTTCTGTTAAGCACACACACACATGCACACACACACATTGTTGGGGTTTGAGTGATTACCATCATGTCAGATCCCTGCTGTGAAAATATGCGCTGATCGCTGCCTAGCACGCTGTCTGCATTAAAGCAATCATCACAGAAAGTGAATTCATTTAAATATTATTTTTGATTAAGTACTGAGATAACATTTAATCAAGAAAACACATTTAAATATACCAACATATTTGTTTTGAATTAAAAGTCATTCCAGTCAAGTCAACTTCAGGTATTAAAAGATGAAATATTAAAGATTTTGTGACACTTTATTTATTTATTAAAATGTGTTTTTGTATAGAAACTAATTAAAACTAGACGCCTGGCACACAAGAGAACAAAACTTCCAACTTTCATAACAAATATAAGGTCAATTTAGCACAATAAAATCCAAATTATTTATTAAGAGCTTTTAATAACATCATATCTGGTAAAATAATGATTTTTTTCCCTGCTTCTGGCCTTTTACATCACACCTCAGAATAGTACACTGATAAAAAGACTCCGCTTGCCAATCAGCCTGATGGTTTTATTTCTGCAGTTTCGGGTGGATTAGTCACATGACATTTACGGCTGAGATGATTGGCTAAGTAGATTTAAAAAGCTGTGCCTTTGGTCCTGCACCTCCTGAGGAACAGCCATCAATATGAACAGCAATGATGACAGATGATTTTCCCCTGGTATGCCAGACATCCTTGGTCGAACATACTGTACATACATGCATGCATACATGCATGCATACATACATGCATACATACAGTCCAGGAAACAAACAGGACAAATTCCAGCAGTATTCTGGTCTGTCACTGTTGAGTGTCTCCCGTCAAACACTATAGAGAGTGTCAGCATGTTCCAGTATGTCAGCCGTGAGGAGAGGCAGTGCTTTGTGCTCAAAATTGCTCATCAAGGCCCTTGTTTAAAACTATTCTCATGTCTGAGTGGGATATTGATTTATGCATAGCGTCCTGCATCAGAACCCAGTGTGAAGTACACAGGGAACATCAGTATGCAGTAAAGACTAAGTATGCAGTGAGAATACAACTGCTGATTGGAGGATGAACATAATTGCGGTATGTTACTGCTACTGTAGGATTTATCCGATTATTACATAATGTTACACATCATTTCAGCAATATTGTGCCATTTGTCATGTAATGATGGAGCTGCATATTTTTAGCTTGTTTCAGTAAAAAACATGTGTAAACGTTCTTAAGTGTCACTTATTTGCAGAAATAATATTTTTTTCCTGTTTCCTGCAAAAGTAAATCTAATACAATTTAGTGATGTTTTATGCATAGAACATAGTTTCCACTGCGGCAACCAAAATAAACCATGTAAAATATATTTTCTATAGCCTTTGCTGTAAATCATATACAGTTCTGCTTCTCATATACATTTATCTTGTTTTAAAAATGATTTTTAAAGAAGACATTATTAGCAACCACGGTGTAATCATGTATAACTATCACAGATTTATAATATACAATAATAGGTGTAATTTTTGCTTGCTGTCTCTATTTGGCGTCCCAATATGGCGACTCTGGAATGGACATTCAGACTTGACCAGATATAATTAATCTGCTGTGATGGTGGACTGCATAATTTATCACACAGCCATACATAGATGCATTAGCTAATGATTTGGCCCGGCCTGTATTTTCAGCTTGGCGGGTGCAGGTTCGGAGGGCTGGGTTTCAGAGCAGAAGTGTTGCTGCTGGTTAAAGTCACAGTAGCAGGAGTTTAATTTATGGGAGATCTGCAGAGGTTTAATACTGTAGTACAGCTCACTGTGTTTTTAAAACTGTTCCATTTGTTTTAAAAGACACAATTGTAAAGCTGCATGTCAGGCATTTTATGACCTTTTTACTGACCCCGGTTCAGTATTTACTTACTTAAAAAAAAGTCAAATGTAAATTAAATGTCTCTCATCGATTTGCTTCATATATTTATTCAGCTGCCAAACAAAATCAGTTCTGGCTTGTTTGCTTTATTTTATTGTTTTATATTTAGTGTTTAAGTGTTTTTTAACTTTTGTAACCATGATCTTTTGCTGGTTGCAGGCTAGGGCAAAGGCTTGACTTGTTAATATTAATTAGTTTACATGATTGAGCAGTGTAGGAAAGTTACGTAGCAATGTCAGCAGGACCTAATTAATATTCATGAGATAAACTATTCATGACATCACAAACGTAGCCTGTTTCAAACCTTTACTGTCAAATGCACTAAGAGTTAAAATAATTGATGGAATTAAACCAAAATGTTTCAGATTGCAGCTTAAAAACAGACCAAAGTGCTAAAAATGAATCAAATTTTAGTAACGACTTACAAAACTTGTGTTTACTGGTCAAAATACCAACAGAAACATTTTAAGTGACATATACAGTGACTCCAGCGTGTAACAGTTTGGCACATCATAGACTATGAGATTTCTGACTGTAAATAAGAGCAAACAGCAGAAACTCAAACAAATCTACAGGATTGTCTGTCGAGTCTGTCCTCCAGTAGTGGTGTAAAGATTGTGTTCTGCACTAGGTGCATGGTTAGCACAGCAGTGTTCTAACTAGCATAGCTGGAGATTGATTCTAGCTGCTGTTATCACACCGTGAAGTGCCACGTCCTTCCTCTCAGACCTCACTGCACCTCCAGATAAAATCCTGTGTCAATCATGTGAAAACATCTGTCCATGCAGCCATATATGAACATTATAACTTCAGCTATATACCTCGTCTAATGTCTAATAATGTGAGCTTCCTACTGCTTACACAGACTAAAACAGGGTGGAAAAAGCGCATAAATTACTTCATTTCACATGTGTTCATACAGTTTATATTCATCTGTATAATGGCAAAAAGTTGTAAAAGCAGAGTGATTTTTGCAGCTCAGTTTCCACAAATGATACGCTATTGGTTCTTTAAATGTGTTTATAGTACATCAAGTTTAGTACTTGATCGGTACAAAATTGGATTTCTTGTGATATTTTGAGCTGCTGAACGATACATAAACTCATCCAGCACTTTTGATAGACTTGACAAAGGTAAACCACATTTAGAAGTACCTAGAAAAAGAAAATCCATGTTTTTATCAGAATCGTGTTGCCAAGAGGTGGGCTGTGAGAATAAAACTCTAGAGTTGATCCCCTCTAGATGTTTACTCCTGGTGTTATCCAGCCTCATCTCCACTGTCACAAATCCAGAATCTCAGTTTTCTAGTGCTGAACTGTGTTCCAAGGGTGTCCTCAAGGTCTACGAACAGTGTGATGCAGTTGTATCAACTCTTAATCCAAGACCATCTGGTCTCACACCTCTTGGCCAGCAGCTGTTCTTTTTCAGAGTGTGCCCTCCAGAACGAAGTCACTGAATTCCATTTTTGGATTTTCAGAATCCCTCTCCTGTGCTCCCGTCCCTCAGGCATCTGCTTTTTTGTAAACTTTATATGCAGCATGTCACCACAGATGCAACTGTGTTTGTTATCCCTGCTTACTGCACGACCACCATGACAAGGTCCCAAGCCCTCTAGTGGCTGCCTTGCTGGTACATGGACTCTGATATTAAACCAAGCAAAGGGAGGAAAATATAAGTGCATTTAATGCTTTCACCAGCCCTTCACACCACTGGATGCTCATGTTTTCTTAAGGGTTTCAGAGTTTGCACACAAAGATGTGATCGAATGCAGTGCTTTCCATGTAATGTTATGATTAGTATTGACTGCATATTAGCATAAAACACCAAGAAATGTAAACCAGATCATTTGATGAAGTTTAAATCTAATGGCCTGCACCTGTTCAGTGGAAACCCCCCGTGGACAAATGGCATTAAGAGGCATTACCATGTTTATTTGGCATGCTTGGTAATGTGACATATGCCCACTGTGGCGGGGGTTCATCTGACAGTATTTGGAAGTACCAAGGCCACCTGCAACACTCCCCATATGCAGCAGACATGAGGACCTCTGTAATAATGTTTTCCACTATAATGTAAAACACTTTTAAGGGGTGAGTAATGAACCTCACACACAGACGCGATGAAGTACACACACGCATAAGGAGAATGAGCTATCTCTCCAGAAACATAATTTATTCTGTTACTCTTGGGCTTCTCTTTAGAGATGCTGAAAGGTTTGGAGACATTTCAGTTGTCTGTTTTGTTTTATTTAATTTTTTCCAAAAACACACATACACTTGACACACTGCTTAATCTTAGCAGCAGGCATATTAGAATTTGTAGGTTGACGGTACATGACTTTTATTAACACTGTGAACATGGTAACAGTTAGGAGATTCAAACAATTGAGGTACTTTAAGCAAAAAAATATCCGCTCTACATGACAGGAAACTTTGGCTGCGAGGTCTTTGGGCTCTAGGTTTAGTAGCGTTATCAAGCATAACAATCCTGGGGTTCAACAGTTTTAATGCGGTTGGGATTAAAATCACAGAGCAACGCTTGTAATTTTTACATAATCCCATCTCCCCATGTATAACTAATCCTGCTTAAATAGGGTTTTAGATTAATTAGTTATTGTTTTTACCGTACAGTTAACAGGCTTTCATGCTGTCGAATATTCTTAGCTGTGGCCAAGAGATGTGAATGTTCTTTGAGTTTTGTGGAGGACAATAAACTACAGCAAATCTGCATGAAGTGTGTGTTCGGTCCTGGCAGTGCTAAAACACAACGGCATGTCACTATGTGTTAAGCTGGTGAGTAAGTCTTATTGCCTTATAGCTTTTACAAAGCTCTCTCACATCTGAAATTGTAGCCGAATTGCTCCCGCCACCCCAGACTGGGACAATTTGCTTGACAGCACCTGCCCTAGTGCCCAAAGTATTATTTTTCACTGCAAATCTTCTGCGCGCTGACGCTTTAAGGAATTGCATGGTATCATCTACACCACATATTACAAACGTGTACTGAAACAAAAATGTAAACTTTAGAACATTCGTTTATCGGTTTACAAAGTGGTATTTGTTTGCACATAATCCAGTGTACATAACTATTATTTAAGAAAAGAGCATATTTAGCAGCGTGCTCTGAACATCACCGTGTCTAATGAGGCTAATTAAAGTACACAAAGAAATTAAACCAGATCTTTTGTAAATGAGTTGAGGTAAATCGGAGGTGCAGGGCTGCACCTCAAGAGTCTAAACATCTGAAGGCTTATACTCATTACTCGCAGGAACATGCTTTCATTTTTAATCATAATGTCATGTAAGTGGCACAAAATACCTCTTGGTTATTAGCATATTAAGAAGTGCTGACGTTTGATTGGCTGGCATGTCTTTGAAGGGCACCATTTTAAGTCCTTGTCTTTGTCATTGTCCAAGATTTTCCAAGTTTCTCAGCAAACTCCACTAGATTGTCTTGCAGCATTTTCCTGTATATTGCACCATCCATTCCTTTAAACAAGATTCAAAGTTCATGCTGATGAGAAGGTCCACAGCATGACGCTACCACCCACATACTTCAATGAGTGTCTGAAGGAGCTGGTTTTCCACCACATATGGGTGATTCATATTATTCAGTACATTGTCATGACTTTTGTCCTCAACATGTCTTACAATTGTAGATAAAACAGTAACTTCTCAATTTGTAAAGCTGGAAATCATATTAAATACTTTCTTTTACCCACAAGTTCCCAGCTAAGTAAAAATGTGGGTGAATTTTAAATAATTTCTCTATTTTCCTGGATGATGCCATGTTTGCTACAGTCGGTCCCCAGATGTTTCAAAGTGAAACTCCTGAAACGAAGACTTGCAATTTATTAAGAAAAGGTGTAGATCATCATCTTTCCCTTTCTCTAATGGAACTGTTCCAAACACAACTGGCTTTCTTGGGAATATTGTTTTAATTGGTAATGAATGTATATGTTTTATGTCCCCAAAGTCACTTTCTGACCTCTGAGTCTTTTGTAATGTTCCTGTGACCACATTTGCATTTAATGTAGCAGAAGCGTTCATCAAAAGTGACTTACAAACGAGGGGCCTCACAAGTCATTTATCATAAAGGAGCCAACGATACTCACAGAACTGCAGTGGCAAGTTTTAAGAGTAAGCTGGAGGAGTACAGAAGTTACAATGAGTAAGAGAATAGAACAAGAAAATTTGCTTTATTTACAGGAAGAGCCATCATGACATCATACCCTTCTGTAAAAATACCTCTTTAAATAACAACACAAGCAGAGAGAAGTTCTACATATCAGGAGTGACTTTATCTAAATAGCTTCATATTGTCCTCACCTAACCACACAACCACACTGCATCTGGTTTGCTGTTACTCTTTTTGCCAGTCAGTATGCAAATGCTTAAACATCCCTTTAAGACAGTACTAGGATCTTGAGCTCAGCAGTATAGACTACTTCAAATTCCTGCCTAATTGACTATAACGTTTAAAGTGCCAGTTGGTGCACTAGTGCCTTACATGGGAACTTGCATTATTTTTAATAAGTTAGAGAAGAATTTCATTATACTGGTGCTTTGAATGGTTGACTGTTTCCTTCTCTTTGGTTTTTGTATTGTTTTCCCCAAGCAGAAGAGGCTTAAGATGGGCTAGAATACTTGTGCCGCTCTCATCACTGTGACTGGATCCAGACCCGCTTACTGTATTTAGTGTGCAGACCAGATGTTAGTGCACTTAAGAGTATGATCGGCTAGCTGTACGAATGCTATTGGATTCTGCCTGCCAGCTGCATGTGTTCACACTTTGTAGCTGTTGATATCTGCCAACTGATGTATCCTGTGGTCAGGTCTAACTAGCTACTTAGAGACTGGCCTCACTCTTAAAGGGGCAGCGCACTCAAAAACGAAAATTCCATCATCGACTATCTCTCCTCTATGGAGTGTAAAAAGATGCACACTGCACTCTGTAGATATTATAACTAAGTTGTAAAAGAATCGATAAATTCTCCTCTCGTAATGATCACGGTTCTTCCAGCGGCTTTGAGGTTTATATAGGTATGAATTCCTTGTTGGGGCATAAATAGATTGTACGTTTATATGAATCCAAGGCATGAATTTTCCGTCTCTTTTCTCCTGTCTCTGATTTTCCTAGAGGAATTTAAGTGACCTAGTTAGCGTCGTCTCGTGCACCTTTAGTATGTAATAAAAGATATTTACAGTGTTGTGAATAGACTCAGCATGATTAAGTAATGAGATGAATTATTAAAAGGTATGAAGGAGAAATTCTGATGCATCGTTTAAAGGCGTTTGCCGTCGAGATGAAGCAGAATAAGATGCGAGGAATTGTGTGTTTATCTTGCAGTTTTATGTAACGGGTGAATCGATGGTGATTCTGATCGAGAATTGAAGTGGAAAATTCTACAGAGAGTTAATCTGATGAAGGTGCTTCTTTTAACATTAAAGTAGAATCTCATCCTAAATTCTTTCCCTTTTTTTCTCCCTCCCTCCATCTATTGTTTTATTTGATTTTGCTGGGACAAAACTGCCTTACTGTTAACTGCAATTAATTACAAAATAATTAATAATTGCACTGTAGTTGCCATTTTAGTTCTTAGAACATTACTGTATGTGTTCTAGATAATTTCACAGTAATTTTACAGCAATATCTGTAACATGACAGAAGTCAGGGGATCCTGAATTCACATGTAATTGTGTACAGTGGGAATCGTTTCTGAATCAGAACTGTTTAATTCAAGCATAAGGAGAATATTTAGAAAGCATATGCTCTTTTTTTTACAGGTGATACTAATGCTGACCAAGCTGTATGACTTCAACCTGGGCAGTGTCACGGAGAGCTCCTTATGGAGGTACAGATGATAATTTCAATGTTTTTATATATTTCTGTTTGTTTTCAGGTAAATGCGTTACTTTAAACTCAGATAATTAAGAAATTGCAGGTTTACATTTTGTTGTTATTTTAATGACTAAGTAAATGCTACATTCATGCACTCAATGTAAAATCTTGTTTATTAATCCATTGCAGTCTACTCCTCCTACCGGAATGTGAGAATATTATTCCAACAAATATTATTCCCATATATAACATGGTAATACTATATCAAAGTTTCAGACTCAAAGAGCGTAAAGCAGAATTACAGACACAGAAACAAACCCTGTAGCAGGACTCCACGCGTTCCCCATCGCATGCACGTCACGCAGTACACTGTGCTTTTGTGAACGCTTGTTTTCAACTTGTTAAAGCGTTTTGTGTAAAAGAGAAGAGTGCGGAGATTAAAGTCTTCACTTTAAAGAGGTACACAATGTACAAAGAGTGTGATGCAAGTCCCTCTGGCAGCCATAAACCAACAAAGAAACTGACAAATTGTGCAATATAGCTAAAGAACAACATAAGAAAAATACAAGAGAAAATGTGTTTAAAGGTTCTCACATTCTCTCTGCAGCTACACGTGTGTGCGCATTGTGAGGGGACAAATCTGTCCTGTTCAGTGACTTTTAAAATGACAAAGAATTAATAGTCTTATGAAGCTACATTAGCTGATTAATGGTGTGTCATTCATTGATTCTCTTTGTAGTCGCTACAGATATTCAGTCCACAGCTCTTTGCTCTGAGTGGATGTGATGTATGTTCACTCAAAAATTACTATTCTGTCATATTTCCTCAGAAAGCCCAAGTTCTCTGTTTCAGACATGGGAACTGGATGGTGCCCCAAAATGAACCATCAAAATGAGTATAAATATAACTAGGCCAAGTCACACGAGCCGTATAAGTCTTCAAAGGCTAAATAATAGCGTTGTGTGATAAACAAACCAAAATTTGAGTCGTTATTCAATAATATTGCTCCATGGTTCTCAAATCCCATCCGTGCTGGTGTGTAATTAAAAACGCACAAAGCACCATTGTCTCATGTATGAAATGCTGTGTAGATTTTTTTCTTAATGTTAAGTTTATGGTTTAGAAATCCCTGTATGTGCGCCGAGAATTTAGTACGTCATTTTAATGCCCACGTTTATATATTAGGCCTCAGGTTTGTAGTCACTGTTTGGTTCTCGCATGTCATGTGACTAATCACAGCAAGTTTAAAAAAGTAGATTTCAAGGTATGTTTTCTGTTTCTGTCAAATAAAAACAGAAGATCTCCTTTTGAGTTTCACAGAATTATGCAAATACTGGGTGTAAGTAAATGAGTCAGTAAATGACTTAATGTTCATTTTTTACTAAACTATTACTTCAACTTCCACCAATCCAAAGCTCCAAATGATCAAAGACATTGGGAAATGTCTTCAGATCACTGGCTTCAGATCAGTGGATCTGGCGATGTCTACAGGCAGCAGATTGGAGCGGTGCTGCTCAGCAGACTGTGTGACCCTTTCACTTGGAAGGGTGCAGTCACCATCCGATATGCAGCGGCCAAACACGCTGCATTGTCGCTGAACAGGAACCGTTCCAGCTGGGCTTGTGGTAATGATGACATGCACACATACACCCTCCTTCTGGGGTCTGTTCTGTTCAGTAATCTACTGTCCTGCTCTCACACAATGCCTGCTGTTGACCCTGTGTCACAGTAATGAAGTTAGTGACCCCGCATAAAGGATTCTGGTAACAAAAGGGTGATTAATCAAATAGCAATATGGAGTATAGTTACCTACCCAATCATTTTAGAGGAACAGAAGATGGTAATTAGATTTCTCTGTGATGTCTGTGTGTGTGTGTGTGTGTGTGTGTGTGTGTGTGTGTGTGTGTGTGTGAAGGCACTGCAGTTAATCATGCAGAGTTCATCTATATCTCATAACTTAAAATTGGGTCATTTTTTCACTGGAAGACTGAAGTATATCTAAATCAAAACAAAATGACCTTTACATTATAACAAAAATATATAAATGATAGATTTAGTGATTTTTTAGTAAAGAGAGAGTGTACTGATGCTAGTTGTTGCATAGTGCATAGTGTTTTTTTGCCCTGTAAATATTTCAGGGTATTTTTGAACTTCATCTCAACACAAAGCCAAATATTCCACACAACAGAACACAGTTTTGGTGTAATAAATAGTACTTTAAAAAAAAACAATATGTTATCAAAATATATTGTTTTGTTTATTATTTCGGTTTAGAGTACAGATTGAAACAATTAGTGGAGGAAGTGCTATTCAGAATTGCTAAAGGAATCGTAAATTGTCTCCACATTGATTTCTACTCTAAACAGGGACTTGTGTAGTGGTACATTGTAAGCAGTCAGCAAGTAGCTAGAACCAGGAGAGTCTCTGTGTGACCGTTCAGTCTTCTGTACAATGACCTGTACTGTGTATTCCAGCCACTGCAATGACCCGCGCTCTGTTTTCCAGTCTAAATGGACAGAGTTCTGTGTTTTGCTACAGGCCGGGGCTCTTGTGCGTGTACTTGTGCAATTTGTGATATTATTGAACAGGGCTTTGATGTGATAACTGCTTTTACTGTGCTGTGTTGGTTATTAAACGTAATTTTGTGCCTAAAAGGTGCGATTAATGCACACAAACACAATATACCGGTGGCCTTGTGTGCATTAGTGTTCCATCCATGTCAGCGAGGGACAGAGAAAATAACAGGATTATTACATTTCTGCTTCATCACTGTTTTAAAAGGTTTGAACGGAGGGTTTCGCTTTGAGGATAGTGAAGTGTAAAAAGAGTGTAATCAGGTCGCCTAAAAATGTGCCTAATGTCTAAATGAACTGGTTTTATACAAGTAAAAAATATAATTTGACAAAATCAACATGATTATGTATGTCGGGCATCAATGAAAGTCATTTCTAAGAATCAGTTAAGGTAGAATCTGTTATTTAAGGCAGCAACTGTATGTTGTTATTTGTTACAGTGTGCATTAAAATAGCTCATCAATGGCTTTGAGCTGCAAGGAGATCGTAAAAGGTTTCAGTGAAGTGGCCCTGTAGTTAAATCATAAATGTAATGTATATTGCATTGAATATTATGAGAATTTCATCTCTCAGTTTAGCACTCTGGACTGCCCTTGAGCAATAATGACTCATCTCCAGTTAAAATGGCTCTTGCAGTTGTTCCACTTGTTCAAATACAGATATTGTGATTTAGATTGTTGAGTTCTATGAATCTATGTGAGGATTACTGCATGTGAGACTATATCAAGCTGATCGATGGATGAATACTGTTGTTGTAGCACGGTCACATTGGTTGAGGACCTCGAAGATGATGAAATGTAATGTTTGGTGGATCATCTCCATTTACCTTGTTTTAATGGGGTCATGTCGTGAGGAACAGTCCTCGCTCCTTTGAAATATGAGCTGTGGATGTATTATCGCTTTACTGTTCACAGTGCATCGCTACCTACCCACAGCAACTGTAGCTCAACTACCCAGTAGCTCAACTAGTGGACCATGGCGCTAGCAACCCCAAGGTCATGGGTTCGAAACCCCAAAGTTTGCATTTACTGATAAACGATATAGCCTGAATGCAGTCAGTCACTTTGGGTTAAACCATCAGCCTTATTTTGAGCAGTATATCTGTTTAATATTTAAGACGTAACAAGCTTGTGAGAAGTTTACCTTTCTTTAAAATATGCTTGATGGTGGTTTGATATTTAGTTTTCAAATGCAATTACTTTTAAATGTATTAACTCACTAACTTTTACAGTGGGTGTGGCTAGTTTCCAATTATATATAATAGTTTCAGGCATATATATTCTAAATGTCATATTAATTAATATTTATGTAAGCAATAAAGTACATTTTCAAAGCATAAAGTACAAAATGTAACATTTTTAAAGTAAAAACTATATCATGAATTAGTCCCGGCGGAGGGGTGTTGTTAAGCAGAACATGACGCAGAGCTTAAATTGCTAAAAGCATTCCTTCCACTTGAAAAAATAGTCCCTAACTGCAAACAGCAACAGAATGTTTTTAGGTGTCATCGCTCAAATAAAAACAGAATCAATTTCCTCCGCTGTGTCATTATCTTTGTAAACACAACGAATACAGCTGCTTATCTCTCAGCATGAGAAAACGTTTTCATCGATTCGGTTAAAATTCCTCTGCACCTCACATATCTTTACGTTGCTAAGGGTGGTTGCCAAGGGTGCTGTGCAGTGATACACAGAGTCATTGGGTAAAGCCCTCACAACTGTGCTTTATCATGAATAAAACAGCTATTGACCAATCAAAATGAAGGACTGGAGCTAACCGTTTTATAATATGCTGACTGTTTCTTTAAAGAGCAATGAGATGAATGATCTAAGGTCAATGTCTGGCGGGGAAAAAAATCACAGTTACACTCTTGTACAGCTTCAGGCTAGAATTTTAAAGGGGAAGTGTGCCAAAAATAAATAAATAAAAATACACGCTTGTTACGCAAACATAAAAATCCAAAGTGTCTTTAAAGATGTAGGAATGGCCCTGAAGTCTTCTGGTGTTATCTAACCGCGAGTCAAATGAAGTTCGTGAAACTTTAACATCCAGACACTTCTCTCTGGTTGCACTTTTGATTACAGAGCTTAAAGTAAGAGCAGATATTTTGATGTCTGTCTTTCAGGCTGAGAGTCTTTCCTCTTCTAAAATAGATTTGAATCTGCAGTTCCGTCCCCGGCAAAATAAAAAAAAACTTTTAAAAAATGTCAGGTCTCAACCGAACACGTCAACAACTTTCACATTAGCACACAGATGAACATATAAAAATTTCATCAAAACTCACCGCAGCCTATTTTCAAATGCTGTTAATATTATGCATTTTATATTACAAGAAATGTAAATGAAGAGTTGTAGGATAGATTTTCTTCTCTTTCTGCATCTCTGCTAAAAGCACTGAATGAATGGTGCATTGCATGTTGTTATTAAATAACTAGTAACAGCTTTCAGTAGAATCTGTGTAATCTGTAAGAAGGTTGCATGTCTGGAGTGTCCTCACAAATCCATTATCGACAGCCTAGACAATCTGACTGCTTGTTTTGATTGAAAAGCTTCCACGTATGTGGAAAATATTTTATTCTTTTTTAAATCATGCTAAATCATTACCTGAGAAATACTTTCCTAAGTGGTCTAGCAGTTATGATTGTGCATTCTCACTTTCAGCGTTTTGAGCTTGCTGACTCAGGCTGGTTAGTGCTGGTTTGATGCTGGTGTAGCTGGTGGACCACCATTAGCATAATATAATATAATATAATATAACAATAATGTTCTATATCAGTGTTATTAACTGCTCTGAAACAAAGATCTGAAGATCAACATGCAGCTTTATTGAATGTAATCCACAATAATAATCCAAGTCAGGTTAACAGACCAAACAATTGAGTGCAAATCACAAATCAACAAAACCCAGAACACAGGAGGGAACCAGCAGGCTGCTCAGAATTGTCAGCCAGTGCAAAACACTTGCAAAGTGTAGAGCGAGCATAGTTCTTAACTAGCAACAGTAACAAGGTGTGGCAGTAATCAGTCCATGCACAGAATTATGGGAAATGTAGTTCTTGATAGAATAATAGTGATTTGGAGAGTGCCCTCTAGTGGATGTCAAGGGCTCTTCTGCTCAAGGTTGTGACAGTCGTTACAGCTGTAGCGTAGACTCCATTATTCTCTTTTACAATTTAAAAAACGTAATTTTTTTACTTATTATTACAATTTGCTTTAGACTACGTGTCTGCAAACTACTACACTACTGTTTTACTTTTGCGTCTAGCCGAGAACATATTTATTCTCACCAGACCTTCCCTGTTCTAGAATCTGACAAACATTTAGTTAAAAATCAAGATGTGCGGCATATAGCGTCAGAGCAACAGAGCTCTATCCTCTGACAATATAACACATTTGTTTATGCAGTCAGGAAAATGTTGGTAAGTTCCTCAGTAAGTCAACGAGAGGGCATCCTCTCCGGAATACTTTGTTTATCGGAAGCTCATTACCAGGGTTACCACACACCTGTGTTACATTCGGAGCTAATTCGTCAAGCGCTAACCGTTCCCTTTGTATCAGCGGTCATTTGTGAAGTCTTATTTGCAGGATGAATGAGCTCCTATCCAGCTGTCATTGTGTATTCCGGTTTATACACTCATTATTGAACCTTGTTATTGTGCTCCTTATCTGGCCTTGTGTCTTATTGTCATCTCATCGCATGTGATCATTTCATTTACTGTTGTTTTTGCATTCAGTCGACCATACCTCCAATTTTCGAATGTATAGAAAACTCTTTAAAAGTCATTTGAAATTAAAAGTCACTTAGCCAAGTCTGACTAGTTATAGCATTAAATTTGTATTCAGTGATGACAAATGCTAAGCATAAAACTCACCATGTTCCTTTGCTTAGCGGTGACTGATGTTTTCTTCGCTCTTTCCCTCAAAGTTTAATTAAAAGCTGACATTTCGTGTGAATACCAATGAGCAGGGCCACAATGTGATGGGCAGGGCACTTAAGAACAGAAATTACTCTTACCCTTCAACTAAATCAAAATGTTTGCAGATTAAAAGCAAGTACTTCAATAATGTTTTGCATAAGAGATATTATGAGCTTGGGCAGGAGATAAAGGACAAAAATCTGTATTCATTGCATTACTGTAATGTATCGGTCTAGTTCTATTGCCGTGTCTTTTATTTTGAAGTTGGTTTTGTAGTCCATGTCATGGTCATTGTAGTCCTTTTGTGTTTCCCCACCCTTGTGTTTCCAGGTTTCATTGAGTACTTCAGTGAAGTTCAGCATCAGTGCTCTCCATTTAAACTCATTGCTGTCTACAAGAAATAATTTGAGTTTAAAGAGACTCCTTTTCTTTAACAGCCCTTTGAGGTTTTATTTACTGGCTGTGCTTATTTTTAACTGTTTTGAAATGTTTTCATGATTTGTAACTGCGCCTTAAAATTGCTGCAGCGTTTCACAAACCTGCAATTACTTTTTTAAATCAAATCAGATTTTTCAGGCACTTTGCGTTGCTTTTTGCTTTGGTAAATAACCTGGAGATGAATGCTTACTTCATCTCTGTTTTAAGTGCAGATTTATTTAGACTTTATGACTTTATTTATGATGTCCTCTGATCACATTTCAGGTCAACCGACTACGGAACCACGTATGAGAAGCTGAATGAGAAGGTGGGTGTGAAAACCATCCTCAGCTATCTGTACGTCAGCCCCAACAACAAACGCAAGGTAAGATTTACGCCGCTGGCTTCGTCCTCCCACCTCACTGGCGCTTTCAAAACGTCTCCTGCATTGTTAGTCTTCTTGATGTCTCTTTTTACGCAGGTGTCAAGCTATTTCTGAGGGAGATTATGTTTATGTTGGAAGGATTTCACAGGTTTCTGTCTTGGCTCTCCGTGCTGTTGGCTAATATATCCTCTAGTAGTATTTACTAACCTCTCCAGCTCTTCGGCTTCAGCAATTATGAGATTAATGCATTGAAAGGATCTGCGGACTACAACGCAGAGCGAGTCTTCACTCGGAGATACAGCAGCATTCAAAGCGTAACACACTCATATCATTAATATAAATAAAGCTGCATGTTCTTTTTCTACTCTGAGGTTTGATGAATTATGGACTGCATGAAAAGAGATTCATAAATTGGCAGTGTTTTAATCAAGGCCTGACAAGGCGGCTTGTATTTATGGCTCCAGGTTTGGGAGTTTGCCGAGACGGTCTCTCTGTCCTCCTTTTAAAAACCTTTCTTTTCCTCATTTCTTTATCAGTAGCAGACGTTTGCTACTTAATTATGGCTATTACTTAATTAATTACGGCCTATAATGAAGATGGAACACACCTCTAGGTTAATACAGTTCCTGTTCAGCAGTGACGGGGGGTCTAATTTCAAGCTGTAGTTTGTTTAACTACAAGCTAGCTGCTCTTGAGATACAGTGCTATACAGTACAGCTTTGGAAAATGTGTTAGCTACTTTCAATAAACGTACAAAAGTAGCTAATCACATTTTTATCATCCCCTCGTGACTGCTAGATCAACAACTACACAATTTCTGATATTTTCAGGTTTACTGTGATTGTGTGAACCCTGGAATTAATCATTTGTTGTTTTAAATCAAGTGTCTGTACTTTCAGCAGCCCCGTCCAGCCCCTCGCTGACAGACCCCTGCAGCTCTCTGCTTTTGTCTTTCTGGGTTTTGGCACTTCTAGCGTTTCATTTTCCTCTTGACTATCTGCAATCTGCTGTGGTTGCATTTTCTGCTGCATGCATTTACGTCGTCCCCGCATCACTTCGGAATTACGGAACGCTGCTTTGGCTTCCACCTCGGCTCTGTTAAATCTGTCATCCGCTCTGTAATTATCTACCAGCCTCTAATTATTTTACAGAAAGCCCGTAATATTTCAGTCAGTTCTGCAGGGTGAACTTATTTTCTCCATCCCATTACTCTCCTGACATTAAATAATCTGTGCTGGGGCCACAGTTGGCAAAATAAATAATTTTGCCACTGGACCAAATTCTGACATTATTTGGCCTTTTGTTGACATCCTACGTTCAGTTTGAAAAACCCTGTAATTTGTTCCTTAAATTAAATTGCTTACAGAAAAACTTGGTGAAATGCATATTCATATAAAATCAGTGGTTATTTCAGGACATGATATAACAGCAATGTCATCTTAAGAAGTTTTATTGTCGTTACTGAGCATTTATCCATTGTTTAGTTCACTTTTCTCATTTAAATGCTTTATTCTTTCTGACTAATCACTCTGCATTACGTCTGATTGTTTACCCTCCAATGACGCTCACTATCCTAAATCCACAGATGCAGTTATGCGGACATACTGTAGTCTCTGACTTTGACTATCATATATCACGATACTTAGCAAAGATTAAGAATTGAACTTAAGTTAAACTCAAGTCACAGTTTCAGAAACTCGTGACCTGGACACCATTGGAACCCTTGACTGTTGTGACTGTTTGTAATAACTCAAAACGAATCATCTTTCTGCAGGTTAAGCTTCAGATGAGCCTAAAATAGGAGCCTGTAAAATGTGTCTTATTAATCTAAGAGATACTTTTAATGGAGACAGCCCACATCTTCCATGTGCCAAGTATACGTGCAGTGTCCTATAAAGCTGTCAACCTGATTTTTAAATAAGCAGAATAATAATTTAACATATTTTCAACGGACTTTCAGTATTCGGTGCAGAATACGGAAAGTCTGAGACTATTGACACCGAACCATATATTGTAAAAAAGGCGAGTATCTATTTTCTGTCTGTACTACTAGAAGTTTGTAAAATTCATAAGCAGAATTTGATGTCAGTTTGGCTGCAACAAATTAACTTTATTCTTTGTTAAACTATGAAAATATGAGCTAAATGTTTTCAGTATGGACTAATATTCTATATCTTATCTCTCCAGGATGAAAACTGTGAGTTCATCTTCATTTAAGAGAACAGACTATAACAATGCTGACCCCTGTACAGAAATCCACCATGTTGTTTTTATAATACCACTCACTGCTTAAAGAGATATAGCTTCATAACTAACCTTACAAGTAGAATTGCAAGTTTGGGGATTTTCAGCTCATTTTTAATTTTAGTTAAGTTAAATAAACACTGCCTTGAAGTCCCTTTTCTGTGAACGTTTCTGTGTATGTATGGAGATTTCCTTATGACATCATATGGTTGGGTTTTGCTGTTCTTCAGAGGATTAAAGAAACTATGGCTGCACCAGGAGATCAGAACCTGCCGTCCCACTCACACGCAGACACACACAGATAGCCACGATTAAATAATGCAAGGTAAAGATATTCTGACAGGCTGTTCTGCTCGAGCGCGTCTGACTGTAATTGTTATCGCAGGAGATCTTTCATTCAGATAAAAGAGTATAAGAGAGCGACTGTCTCTTGGCAAAGAGTATGTTTAGCTTTTTAACAATTACTCTCTTTTCAATGCTACAAAGCCCGAGTTGGTTTTGCTGGTCTATGGTTTTATCTGGTTTTCCAGCCTGGACAAACCGGTCTGGTTGGTTTAATTAGGGGTGAGCTAGTCTCCCAACCAAATCAGCTAAGGGAAACCACCCAAAAAATCTCTTCAACCAACCAACCAGCTGGGAAATCAGGGTTGGCCAGCAAAAGAACAATTTTGCCGTGTCAGTTCAGCCGACTTTTCTGTTGTTATTACTTGTTTGCATTAGCTGTGTGTGTTTTGACACTGTTTAAAAATGATCTGGGCTTCATGAGTGCCAGGCTGCAATAACTAGCAGGTGGGCCGAATTTGTGCGCCGTCCCAGTGGAGTTCTCTGTGAACTCATGTTCAAAGACCACTATTTATAGCTGCTGATAATCACAAAAAGTGCCCTCTTTAAAAGTAAAACAGCTACATTAAACACACACCTTTCAGGAGAACACAATACAAATAGACCCCTGGGAACCCTGGACCGATAGTGACCTCATGATAAAAAGCATTTGCACAAGTGCGAATGGCAAAGGCAGTTAGCGTCAGTAAACCAAGGTTGTGATTCAGATAATTTGTGTAGGATTCTCTTGAAGCTTTTAACGATTTTCCTGCTGTTGATGCTGAGTGGTGAAATTAGGGTGCTAATTATACAGTAGCGTTTATTGCCTTTTGTAATAGAGCAAGTTTGTATCCACTGAAAGTGCCTCTTAGCATAGCATTTCTGGACAGTATCCGGGCGGCGATAATAGAACTTCAGCATCGTAAATCTGCAGAACACTGCAGAGATTTAAGAAACTAGCAGCTATTTAAATACAAGACACGCACGCCGCAGCTATAAAAATTCAAATGGATGCAAATGTATCTTTATTTCATGATTCACTTCGTGAGGAAGAAATTGAAGCCTGTGTACTGCTGCTAGAGCAAAAGCACGGCATGCCAAGAATTGTGGGTAAGATTTTGAATTGGCTCTCAGAGGCAATGAGGGTGGCTGTGATTGGACGAGCTCTGCTGGGGAAAGACTCATTGAGGGGGCAGAAGCAAATGGTCAAACTGAGAGAGAAATAAAATTTAACATCTGTTCACCCTCAGGCCTCATTTTAAAATGCAACAGAGAGGTAAAAAACTAGCTTAAAAAGTGAGAGAGAGCTTTGGTTGTTTCTCTCATTTGCACATGTTGGCAGTTTGCCTCGCATACTCTTGCATAACCATTAAACGAACAACCCGGGGAAAAGATTTCCTTTATTTATGAATCAATTTATACTTTCTTTCATTATTAATGCTTATCTGTTCATTTTATCTTCACGGCCATTTATATCCGCTAATAAACAAACCAAAATCTTAAGACACCTCCATCGTATCACAGTTCAATATAATATCCATCACATAGGCCTTTTGTACAACAGTAATTCAATGTTTTGATACATTTAGGTTTAGTGTGTGGATAAATATCTGACCAGCCATAGATCACAATAAACTGTAACAGTTCTAATCTAAAACGCTTGTATATCGAATATATTTTAGTATTTTAGTGTTAACTGTGGCAGTCCTAGACGTTTTATCAAATAGTCATATGAATTGTTTTGCTGAATTTGTGTTTTCCAAGTTTTAACATTTAACAGTTTCAGTCTTTTGAACAGTCATTAGAAATGCTGAAGTTAATCAAATCACAACTCAGCCAAAATAGATCCAATGAGATATTAAATAGTGACCACAAGTTTCAGATTCCTCAGACATGGTCTACAGATTCAAGAGTAGTGATATGTTATCAGTTGCCCCTCACTGCCATATTGAAATGTGTTCAATTACCTCCTCGTCTGAATCCTCTACCTCGTCCTCAAATCGCCGCTCGTTAGCTCTCTTTTGGTGAGCCTCGATCACAGGCGAGACCTTTTCTTCGTCTGCTCCGCTATGAGCCTGACATTTCTCATTCTCCTATGAAGACTTCACATTTTCCCATGTCAGAGGATGTCACTGGATCTCTGACCTTTCAGCTTCCCGAGGCTTTAATTAGACCGCGGCTTCAACAGCAGCTCGCTCTGGCTTTGCCCCTTACTCCCCCCGCCGACAAGTGCGCGCGGTCGTGCGTGTCTTTGGAAGGATAATTGCCAGATAACAGGGGTTGATCTTTTTGGCCCAAGCGTTGTACTTGTGTCTCACGAACAGAAGAAAATGAAAGGATATGTGCATACAAAGAGAATAACAGATCAAAAACTTAAGCCAAAAGTACATTAGTCAAAAAGCTTGTGTTTTAGCTAAAGGGGACAACTATGAAAGATTAAAGCTGTCGGTCTGCCTTGCCTTTTATTTTGCTTTGCCTCTTCTAAAACTGAACCCTTTCCTTTTTTTAAAAAAATCAGAGAATAACTTTATTATTTGTTAATAAGACTTTTGTTTTTGATCATTTACAGTGTTGCAGGAATGAACTTGAAGTTAAAATGTGACCTATTCGTCAGATATGGTAACCCATACCTGAAATTTGACCTCTGCATTTAACCCATCACTGGTGAGGAGTGAACACACACTGCAAGTTGTGAACACGCGCACACACCTGGAGCAATGGGCAGCACATTACTGCGCCTGGGGAGCAATTGGGGCCTTGCTCAAGGGCACTTCAGTTGCAACCCCCAGTGCTGGAACCAGCAACCTTCTGATTACAAGCC
>JAZGTJ010001427.1:0-11567 GCA_036877575.1 Botia almorhae | reverse complement strand
TGTGTTTTAGCTAAAGGGGACAACTATGAAAGATTAAAGCTGTCGGTCTGCCTTGCCTTTTATTTTGCTTTGCCTCTTCTAAAACTGAACCCTTTCCTTTTTTAAAAAAAATCAGAGAATAACTTTATTATTTGTTAATAAGACTTTTGTTTTTGATCATTTACAGTGTTGCAGGAATGAACTTAAAGTGAAAGTGACCTATTTGTCAGATATGGTAACCCATACCTGAAATGTGACCTCTGCATTTAACCCATCACTGGTGAGGAGTGAACACACACTGCAAGTTGTGAACACGCGCACACACCTGGAGCAGTGGGCAGCACATTACTGCGCCTGGGGAGCAATTGGGGCCTTGCTCAAGGGCACTTCAGTTGCAACCCCCAGTGCTGGAACCAGCAACCTTCTGATTACAAGCCCAACTCACTAACCAGTAGGCCACAACTGCCCCCAGAGTTGTGCTGTAACTCTGCATATACTGCATGTTTAAACTGGAGTTTTTATATAATTTTTGAGGTATTTCATCCAGGCTTGGAATATTTGAGTCAACATCGCCCGTCGCCTGGCAACCCTGAAGTGCGCCATCTATTCAGTCAAAGACGAGCTGTAAAACTGAGCCGTCAGCACAGAGATGGTGCTTCCTGAGATAAAGACTTCAACATCTCGCTGATTGGCGCTGAGCTTTAATTGTCATTGACCTTCAACAATTGCAGCGGGAACATCTTAGCCACAAGATGGCTGTTATTTTTCAGCTTTTGGTGAATCTCATCGTGCTGATCCCCACAAACAAAAATGCTGACGCAGAAACCCGCCTTACTCAGCAAAATAAGGGCGGTTGTTTATGTGACATGTGACACTGATTACCTGTGTTGTAGAGATATGAGAAAAATCTCTTTAAGCAGTGAGTAATGTTATAAAAACAACATGGTGGATTTCTGTACAGAGCGGTCAGCAGTGTTATAGTCTGTTCTCTTAAATGAAGATGGACTCACAGTTTTCATCCTGGAGAGATAAGATATAGAATATGAATGATTAAAACTGACCCCTCAGCTGTACACATGACTTTCTTTAGTGGTGGAGAGACTAATGGATCCTGTGAGCCACCTGAAGAGACGTTCAACTTAATTCATTCATCATCTTCCTGTGAGTTACCTCATCACACCAGTAGATGGTGACCAGCAAATGTTTTTCATGTACAGACGTATCTAAACCGTTTCACTTAGATCATCCACATGTAAACATGCATTATAAGAGGAAACTGATTGATTGCTCATGTCTGCATTCCTGCACGTACAGATGTTCTGTTTCTATAGAATACTCAGATGACTACATTTGCCAAAATATGCAGGACACAACAGAGCACACTGCATGAAACACCGTATCCCACAATGCAATGTGCTCTGCTTGGTTCTTATTTCCAGTGTGTTGAATGAACCAGAAGCCATTATAGCCATAAGTTGTTTTCAAAACTGAAATAAAAATAAAAATTTTTAACCCACACACACACACACACACACACACACACACACATTCTTCAGCGCTCTTAAGTTACACCAGCACCTCTGCTTCCCGAGGCAGCCTTAAATAACAGCACCTTGGACGTTCACTGCAGCATTTCACTCTAATTGGTCAGTTCTCTGTTGAGCAAACAATAGCCTTGGTTAATAAGGCAATTCTGAGGGTTTCACCACACTGCATTCCTAATAGGAGAGGAAAAACACTACACAGCTCTCAGTTCAGGGAGCAGGGGCTGTCTTGGGGCTGTAACGACGGGTCTTGCTGATCTTAGATCTGTGGCGTCAGCATTGAAAGTTTAGCGAGCTGTACTTCCTGTGGTGAATGAGGGAAAATGCTGCTCACCTGAGTAAACCTACAAAGACCGTTTGAGAAATTTGTGGGTGCCGAAAACGAGCATGTAAGCACTGTGAGGGCAAACAGCTTGGTTTACAGTTTTTTAATGATGTTTAGTCATCAGAGGAAGAGAGAGTATGCTGATGCGGAGAGTGTGTAGTTGTGTGTGTTTACTGTATGTGTGTGTGGCATTATAGAGTCTCTATATTTACGTTACTGTGTTAAAGCTTGTGAATGCATTTTTAACAAGAATTAATTTTCATGGCAAACTCAATAATCATAGATTAACTGTCCTTGACTAGTCGATAAGGCTATAGCAACATTAATACTTTAAGGTACAGTGTTGCCATATAGCAATATATTTCCTTTACTTTCATGATATTCAGAAACAGAAGATAGAAAATTATTACTTAATAAATAATAAGTAACAGAAGATCGAACATTTTTACTATTAATTTCCTTGCTGGTGCATTATGGCAATTTATGGCACCAGAAGTATCAAAATACCAAAAGTATTTACCCATATTTTTCTATTATCTTTAAGTTATTATATGTCAAATCTGAAAGCAACTTTATCTGTCCAAATAAAGGGAAAACCCAAAAAAGAAGCTAAATTTCCCAGTTTAAAAGACCAGTTAATCCCAGTCAGGTTAGCAGTGGAAACAGGTTTTTATGACCGCTCACGTTAAAGGCAGGATTTACAGGAGCGAGCTGATCCAATTAGTTTAAGATGGAGCCAAAATATGTTCCTGATTTCATTAATATTCTATCAGAGCTGGCGTAGCTCTGCGGCGGTAACTCACAGAGTCTCTCTCAGCGTCTCAGCCGCCCCCTCATCAGGTGCTTCATTAACCTTTGTCTTCCCAGAAACCTCTGCTCTTTCACTCTGAATCACTGATAGGGCCTTAACACACTGAGTCACAGGACAACTGGATTGTGCAAGGGTACGTGAGAAGGGAGCGAACACGGCCAATGTAGACCATTCTTAATTGTATCTAAAGCCAAAATTACTTGTAGTACTTGAATTATACGTATCTGTTATAATATTAATTAAAGCCATGCAGAGTGGCCATGCGAAACAGTGTATTGAGGTTTTTTTATCTACCCTCTTAATGGTGATCGTTCAAAGCCTCAGATTATTCCTTTTCATTTCTATCTGTCTCTCTCCATCCCTTTCTGTTTTCTTTCTGTCTCTCTCTGCATGACTGAAGGTCAAACAAGAGCGAGTGAGACGTACAGTTCCTCCGTATGCATCTTCCTGCATCTGCATATTCTATTTTGACACGTCTGCTGCAGGTATAGAAATGCAGATGGAGAGGCATTCATTCATAACGGCTTCGGCACGTGACATCTCATA
Source organism: Botia almorhae (assembly GCA_036877575.1). Lineage (NCBI taxonomy): Eukaryota > Metazoa > Chordata > Actinopteri > Cypriniformes > Botiidae > Botia > Botia almorhae. The sequence continues at coordinate 8,362 of JAZGTJ010001427.1, read as the reverse complement.
TGACTGATTTGAGTGCTTTCTGTTTAGTACAGAGGATTCTAGAATGATCTGAATACAATCTGATGGCATCAGATTTAAAGAGACAGGTCACCCAAAAATGTTGTCATTGTTTACTCACTCACATGCTGCTACAAATTTGCACGCATTCTTCCATGAAATATAAAAACAGATTCTGAGATTCAGAGTTTCTGTTTTCCTGGAAAACTTAATGATTTCCAAACCATGAAAGTTTAAACCATATTAAATCTTAATCCACCATCAGTCCTGTTATGAGAAACAGCTGGAATACATGGCCTGAGATCTCCGTTTGTGTTTGACAGATTAAATAACATAATATGTGTTAATGACATGCCAGTAAGTAAATGATGACAAAGTTTGGGGGAACTGTTCCTTTAAGACAGTTTTTCTCAACCCACTGAGGGTCCTTAAACTTCCAAGAGGCCTCAAGATGACTTACAAATATTTAAAGGGGGGGGGGTGAATCTTTGTAGGAAAGACATTCAGATGTTCTCTGTACTTTAGGATTTACTGTGTTTTCCTTTATTGGTGCTTCAAATGGCCGCCCGCTGTCATTAATCTGTGATTTTAGTGCTCATTTAAGGCACATTTTGTTTTCATCAGCCCTTCAAGCTTTTAGGACCCAACAGAGGCTTGTAACATATCAAGGAGAGACTCGTTACAGTGAAGGACTACTGCCACTACATAAATTTCCCCTCAGATTTGTCATTAACAGCATATCTGGAATGTATAACGTCTCAACCATTTCATCGCCGCCCCAATATCACCTCTGATTGGTCGGCTTCTGGGTCACGTTTGTACAGTCGGCAACGGTGATTGATGAGCTGGCGCTCTGGGTTCCGGTCGCTATGGTTAGCATTAGCGTGTCCTGTTTGACGAATGGGTTCGCAAGCTTTGCTGCCCCTGATCTACTTAATAATTCTGTTGCGCTGGAGAAGTGTGTCAAGAACGCAATTGAAATGGATTCTGAAGTGGACGCAGAAGTTTGTATGTTCTGGTGAGCTGTGGAAGACACATGACTCAGTTCTTGGAGTTAGAAGGACATTGCTTTCGATTGTATTACATCATTGATCTGATGATATGATCAAAGAATGCGTTCACAAAGTAAAGAAAGAATGAAAGCTTGGTATTCCATACATGCAGAAAAATTGTACGCTGTGCAAAAACTTGTATGATACAGTGGAATGTCATTTGCACCATACAGAATTGGATTTTCTATGCTACTCAAAGCAGGCTTTTTTTAAAGTTACTGAATATTAAGCAGAGACCACGAGTTGGCTAGTACTCTACATGCATAACTGTAAAAACACACACTAACATGGTGTAAACTGGTAGAGCCTCAACACACACTCACAGAAACACACACACACTCCCAGTCCTCAGACCCTGAAACCTTCAGTTGCCTCTGTCAGTGATAAGGGTTCGAAACCATTCAGGTTTACCAATTCAATTATTTTTGACGCTGATTTTATTTAATTATTTATTTTCAAAATTGTCACAAACTTACAACTGGTGCCACTCTAAACCAGCAAAGAGAAAAAGCTCTGGGGAAATTATAGATTTAACAGCTCCACTGAGTTTGGGGTGAGTTTAAGCGCGCACACACACACGTCATAATAAATTACTCATCGGAGTGTGTTACTGACAGCATTAAAGAGATCCATGCTTGTGAGCAACTGTGATTATGATCAAATCAAACCATGCGAATCAGGATTCAGAAATAAAGATATCACGGTTAACAGGTGACTTGCCACAACTTTAAAAGTATTCATTAAGACTTGCAAATCAGGAACACGGTCTGTGAATTCATCAAATCTATGAGCTTCCTGTCTTGTTTACAAAGTACAAATTAAGACACGGAGTTGATGATGTTTTCCTGTAATTGCGACTGGGTTTATTTGTGTGTAAGATTTAACATTTATAATTCATATTCTCAGGGTGCAGTGAAAGTCGATCTGTGATGTAGCTGTTTTTTTTAAAAAGTTCCTCGTTTAGTGAGACAGTTTGCTTGTTAAAATGGGGAAACATTTAAATCAGTTTTATTATAACAGTCTCTTCACAACAGTTATAGACAGAACTTGATATCTTTCTTAACAATTTCACAGGTGAGGCATTTGGCCCCTGAGGGACGGTGAAGGACGTTTGTAGGCACTAAAACTCTCTTTCTGTTCCTCAGATCATGTTGCTGACAGACCCAGAGGTAGAGAGCAGTTTGCTGATCAGCTCGGATGAAGGCGCCACCTATCAGAAATATCGCCTGAACTTCTACATCCTCAGCCTGCTGTTTCACCCCGAGCAGGAAGATTGGATTCTCGCCTACAGTCACGAGCAGAAGGTGAAGAATGATTTATAGCCAGAGCTGAAACCCAAACTTATGGCAAACTGCATCTATTTATGGGATCAAGTGAGGCAGCGTTCTGCAACGAAGTCGCCTAATTATAAAGTAATTTTATTGACAAAAATAAGTAAGCGCTGAGCGCAAAAGCCCGAGAAAAATCACACTGTTTGTTTTTTGCTCCCATGGTGATAAAGAACATTCTAGAAGCAAATTGGGAAAGAAGACATTAGAATAATGAAGAGTGTGCTTGCAAATGGCTGCTAATCTGTATTTGGTCCTGAAATATCACCTCAAACGACTATTATCAATGTGAGAGGAAATACGTCTTAAAGCGACGTGAGCGTAAGAGTTTCTGTGAGCTTAACGCTGGAAATTAGGGCAATTTATGGATCCCCAGTCGCAGGACATTACCATTAATTATATGCGTTCCAGCTCCTGGTTTAGGGCTAATAAATTATGAAAAATTTTTACTCCTCTGAAAAGATTGTTTAAGCATCAGATTCAAGCATATCAAAAGATCATTTAGCTAGTCAAGGCTTGTTTTATTTTCCTGATGCATCTTTCCTTTACTAATTAGGACGTTATGTAAAATAAGTGTAGAGTCAATTAAAAACACATTATAGTGAATTAGTTCAGATTTAGTGCGATTTGATTTTTTCTGTAACATGATGCGGACCTAACTGATATAAACAAATACCATTATGAAGGATTCATGTTTAACTGATGTATCATTACACCCTTTAAAATAGTGTTTATTAAACACTTATTCAAGTATATATATATATATATGTGTGTGTGTGTGTGTGTGTGTGTGTTTTCCTATGTTGTCTCACAGCTAAATGCTACATGTTTGTTTGCACACAGGTGATTTTGTGGGGTCACAGTTTGCTTAATAACATTGACAAATCAACCTTGATTTTACCCTTGAAGGAGAGCCGCTGAAAATGAATTACAATTAAACAGACAGATTAATTAAACGTTGAAGAGAATGATCAGCCAGTTAAAGGCTAATCGCTGACTGTTTGCACAACATGCTTGACTAGCCGTGGTTAAAACCACAGAGAGAAACAGTACAAACAAAAACACAATCATCAACCTAATTAAACTGCTCTCCAAATCTATACCACAAATAAATGAATTTTTTATTAATGCCGACAGCTTTTCGCTCACAGAAAAAGATGTTTTTCACTAAGTGTCATTGGAAAGGTTCCTGAATGGTTTTGTTTGTTTATTTGTTTGCTTTACCCTAAACTGATAAGAGAGTTGAAAAAAGATCAACACAAAAGCTCAATAACCTTCATCAGAAGTTTATTATGGACAGAGACATTTCTGAAAGAAAGTCTTTTAAAAACTGTCATTTTCAAAACGTCAAGTTACTCAAGGTGCTTTATTGTACAATCAGAACTGTCTACATCGACAATATTTCACCACAACAAAATTTCAGTTGAAGTGACAGTGCCGGATAAATTGACCAAAATATCTTGCTACCAAAAAAGACATCAAATGCGACAAAAAAGTTTAGTTAGTTGCTTCCCAATGCTTATAAGCCGTAGCATCAATTGACCACATTTTTCACCCTGTACTAGTAGATCTACTCAAGTGCGGTTTAGTTTGTTCCAGTTTGCTCTGTTCTGTTGGCTTTTCATAACACTGTGTCTAAATATGACCAAGCTCCATCCACCCACAGTCAGGATGTTATATTGGAAACAATCGTTTGTGATATCACAGTTTTCCACTGCAACACTGAGGTGCAAATACAAATGTTGCATTGAAACCACCATTTTAGATCTATCTTGCTAAACCTGGCAAAAATATACGGCTTGTGTAAGTCAAGTAAAGTTTCACAACTCTGAAACTTTGGCTCAACACTTTAACACACAACACAGTTTGAAGGTGCGGTAAATACCGGCGTTCCATATTTGTGGCATCATTTTAAAAAGATTTCACTCGGAACGCTGTATACATACGACGCTTCCTGTCGTAGCGAGGAATGTTTCACACCTCAGTGTTTGCTCTCTACTTCGAGTTATTAGTTTGGATGTGTTAATCTTTAATGAGGGTGATACAATGAGATTGAACCTTTCCATTGTTTATGATATTGTAAAAATGAAATAATTAAGATGTATTTAATGAAGATGTATGAGTTCATTCGCCACAGTATGCTAAAGGTGTGAAAGAATTATTAACTGTTTAGTATACATCATATGCTGTTATTAATGCGCACAATTATTAAAGCTTTATCAATAGACAATACCGAAATGTTTAAAATGACCATGAATTTCAATCGCTATCATTTAAGATGTGTATGTTTTGAGAAAAAAGAAGACAGGGCCGAAGGACCCCAAACTGAATAATGCTGGATGCTAATGAGCAACATTTCCTCAAATGAACGCAGTATGTCTTTCACAGCTCTACAGCTCTGTGGAGTTCGGCCGGCGCTGGCAGCTCGTCCACGAGCGAGTGGCGCCCAATCGATTCTACTGGTAAGTGCTCTGTGTGAATTCTTCTGATGCATATAGAACATCAATCATCTGACCTCCTGCATTCTGTGCCTGATGCAGAATAAAACAGTGAGCTTCAGCTCTGATGTGATTCCCCCGCTGCGTTCTACCAACGCTGTTTCAACGTTTACATCCAGATGTTTGCTAGCTGTTTAATGAATGCAGCCATTACATCTTGTTAGCTGCGTTCTACCAACGCTGTTTCAACGTTTACATCCAGATGTTTGCTAGCTGTTTAATGAATGCGGTCATTACATCTTGTTAGTGAGTTGAAGGCAGAAATTGGAGTGTTGCAAACGCTTTAGTCATTAGTAAAGCTTATTTAACTCGATCGGGGTGGGTAATAGATGTCTAGACTGCAGTGATTAAGTTGACCTGTTGAGAAATAAATTCTAAATGTGTTTCGATTTCGTGTTTATCTCAGGTCTCATGGGGACAAACTGAAATGAAGTGAAAAGCGCTTTGCGCATGATTGTTTTGTTTTGTTTCTGACAGGTTGTAGTCAGTGATTGTTTCAAACAGAGTTTACAAGTTTTCATGAGATAGAGCCAAACAGGCTACTGTCACAGTTATGGACCCCCATGTTTGGTTCTTTTGCTTTGCCTGATCTCGGTTTTGGTTTAGTTCCTGTTCTTTTACATGACCAAATAAGGAACTAAAGCAAAACAAAAGACAGAAACAAGCTGATCCAAGACAACTAAAAAGTACATAACTCTGACAGCTACAGAAACAACAAATAAAAAGTTTATGTACCAAGAACTCATTTTGGATTCATCTGTGGAATATAATTATGTGTGATTTTTTTTATATCATGTGCCTGTCAACACCATCAGATACAAGACTTGTGTGCATTCATGTCAAATATTTATTATTTACAGTGTAAATGACAGATCTAGTATCACCTCACTGAATAAATGGTCTGACACTACAGGATGTTTCAAACTGAGTTTAAGCTCCATCTGTTAAATGTTTCGGTCTGAAGGAAAATCTGATGGGGTTGACAGTTGATGTGTTAAAACATACATGCTACACATCACACATTATTAAATATATAAATGAAGTAAGCAATTTGTTTTTCTGGTGTTGCTGGCTACTGATGAGGCCTACTTCAGAGCTGTGAACTTATCGTGTCAGAAAATATATATTCATTATTTACAGATAAAAAACAAAAACGTTTCAGAAAAAGATCTAAAGAAAGCTTTGATTTTTTTGGCTGTTTTTATGAATATCTGATAGTAGGGACACCACTGTGACACATTTTTCCTGTCACATGACATTCCGTGTGGCCATCAGAATTCTGTTCATACTCTCATCTGATTGGTTAGCTTTTGTCACTGACTTCGTCCTGTCTTACTAGCTGTGTAGCAACCAGAATCAGATTGGGTCATTTAGCGCCCGGGTTTAGTTTGAGAACGCGTTTACATAAGCACAGTCAAATTGGGACAGAACAGAGACATCAGAGAGGGAGCCTGGAGTATTGTTATTTTTAGGCTGGTAATGATCTATCCTCACAAGTTCTCCTTTATGAACTCTCACGTATACAGGCGTGCTATCCGCAGAGAGCTGCAATGTATTCCTTTATAAATATATCACTATTGACTATGTAAAATTAAAAGGCCTCTTTGATAAGTTACATTGCCTTAGTCACCTCCAGAATATGAGATGATTGATGGAACACGGGGTTAGATGGATAAAATAGATTTCTGATTTCTCAAAAGGAGCTCTGATGGGATTGGGCTCTGTTCTGGCCTTGTACCCACACAGATTTAGACTCCAGGTGGAATTGGACAGATCAGAACTCTGCCTTTGCTATCAAATCAAAAGTTACTTGTGGATTTTTAAAAATTAACTATTCGTTTGAAGAGGGAAAGGTGTAGGATATTGTATTTTGGATATAACTGAAGCCTCGTGGAGGACTCTGGGCTGTACGTCAGTGCTCCATCACCAGGATCCAAGCCCACATCTGTTTTACAACACTCCTCTACATCATTTGATTACCATTTTGATGTATTACTTCTTCAATAACAGAACATGTATACAAACGCTTTTAAACAAAATTCTGTTTACCGTAGCCCACAACTGTGTAATGTTAATGGAGCAAAAAGTGCTGCGATTTGTGAATAAGATGCAATGTTGTCACTGAAAAGCCTTTTGGACATTTTTAGGTACTTTTATACCAAATAGTCATTTTATTTGATTGTGCTGGACAACAACAAGTGTTTAGTTCATTTACCCATGACTTAAGTATTAAGGTCGACCCGTAAAAAGCAAAGCAATGCTATATTTGGGAAAATGTCAATACTTCCTGTGATAATAAAGTCTTGAGGTACTCAGCTTCCTGTGGAACAGTTCTCTCTGAATATCAGTCTCAAATAAATATTTCATGCAACACTGATTTTTTTCTACACTATAAAGAGAGAGTGAGAGATGTGGGACGCCTGTGGGTGTTCTTGGGTAGCAAATGAGTAGGGTTTAGTTTTAATGATGGCAGGATATGCTGCTTGCTTCTGTCAGAGAGCGTGGATGGAGATGGAAATAAGAGCGTAACAGAACAGGGATTATTGAGGATAGGTTCCTGAATTTACTCTGTTGGGAAAGCTAACATGGATTTTTGACCTCACAGACGCTTTGTATTACCCGATCTATTCTTGTATGAAACAAGGACGTTTTTGTTGAAAGCTTATTTAAAAAATTATTTCCAGCGTGGTTTAACATGTATCGCTTTATATCTTTGCAGGTCTAAAATGGGCCTTGATAAAGAGCCAGGCCTGATCCACCTCGAGACCAGCATCTCAGAAACCCGTAAGTCTTACAAAGCCTAAGATTAAACTAACTTTATAATTAGGTCTTGTTTATTTCTCATAGACATCAGTGTGTGTATCCTCTAGTGTACAAACAGCACAATATGTTAATGTAAAAAAAGGTTCTTTAACATTACCCAAATAACATGCATTATATAACATGCATTTTCATACACATTTATATACACATACATTTTTATAATATATGATTTTGTACCGCAAAATCATATATTTCCATTCTACCGCACGTTCCACTGTAGAAATCTGTGGCCAACCTAATGCCACCATGACATCAGAGACCTGCATTAATCTCACAATCCCAAAACAGCATGTCACTTTAGTTGAGATTAAAACTAAAGTTTGAGATTAAACACGCGTGTTTATCATTACTCAGAATGTCTGGAAACAAGTAGGTTTTTTTGACAAGCGGTTCTTTGAAAACAGACTTGCGTTCAGAGTTTCGCAAAGTAAAGACATTAACAGTCTTTTGTGACTACAAACCTTTGTAAGTTCTCATCAATTACTGGAATAAAAAATATATACAAATATAGAAAAAGCACTCAAACTCTGTCCACTATACCTACCATCAGAAAATGCAAAGTTACACAGATCAATTTACACACAGAGTCTCTTATACAAAAAGGCTTGTTTCGTAAAATTACCTGTTTGATATAAGATTATCATTTATTTTTACACAGTTAAAT
>JAZGTJ010001426.1:0-56753 GCA_036877575.1 Botia almorhae | reverse complement strand
TCACATCTCACCTCACTGTCTCTCACAGCAAACATCACATCTCACCTCACTGTCCCTCACAGCACACATCACATCTTCTCACCTCACTGTCCCTCACAGCAAACATCACATCTTCTCACCTCACTGTCTCTCACAACAAACATCACATCTTCTCACCTCACTGTCTCTCACAGCAAACAACACATCTCACCTCACTGTCTCTCACAACAAACATCACATCTTCTCACCCCACTGTCCCTCACAGCAAACATCACATCTTCTCAACTCACTGTCTCTCACAGCAAACATCACATCTCACCTCACTGTCCCACACAGCAAACATCACATCTTCTCAACTCACTGTCCCTCACAGCAAACATCACATCTTCTCACCTCACTGTCTCTCACAACAAACATCACATCTTCTCAACTCACTGTCTCTCACAGCAAACATCACATCTTCTCACCTCACTGTCCCTCACAGCAAACATCACATCTTCTCAACTCACTGTCTCTCACAGCACACATCACATCTTCTCACCTCACTGTCTCTCACAGCAAACATCACATCTCACCTCACTGTCCCTCACAGCAAACAACACATCTAATTAGCTTTATATTGTAAATTATCTTTATATTGTAAATAATTATATTTATACATACAGTAACTTCAGATAAGTGAAGTCCAGTCATGTAGAATAAACAGTGCAGGTGAGGTTAACAGCATTAGTTTCTCACTCACCTAACTGCATGGCAGAGCGCGCTTGGTTGACAGTCTGTTGGCTGGACATGCGCAGACAGTTCTTTAGATGCATGGCTGCGGGCTGCAGCTGGGGGGAGGACGGGCTCGTCAGTGGCGTGCTGGAGCGCGATGCAGAGGCCAGGAGAACGGGGCTTGAGGGACCAGCTGAACCCGGTGAGCCAGGAACTACTTTACCTGCCTGAGTCACTCTGTCCGAAACACATGCGCGTGTCTGTCCCACTGCAAACGGAGCCCTGCGGACACCCATTCACATAAATGTATGATTACAACATTTACTCTAAACAAACCTGCAGTATAATCTGACAACACGGACACATGATGAATTATAAGCGATTTACTTTAAACAAACCCAAAATAAATGAGTTACTTTAATCAATCAGATACTTCACGTCACTAGTACAGGTTTGCCAGTATTAAATCTCTCTCTGGTTTGTCAACATACAGTATCTCTGATGTGTGTGATGGTGTTAACTGGTTGGCCACGTAAAAATGATCTTTATATAAATATAGAAAAGTAACTTATTGTACATCGTTCAGGAGAGAGAAAAACGTGTGTGCTACCTCTATAAGACCTTGAACAGACATTTTGTTGTCTGAGAAACAAAACTGAAGAGTTTTTAAGCTGATAGAAATGTGAGTATGAATCATATTGCATTATGATGAATTAGACCAATGAATGGCAGTCATTCAGATCATTCCTGTGGTTTCCAGACAAGAAAATACACTCAGTTGCTCTAAATAAAACAAATCACGTTTTGAACCAAATCCACACAGTGAAGATTCCACCTGGAGGACAATAACTCTCACAAGAGCTGTAGCTTAATGTGTTTATACCCACTATCCCAACTCCACCTGTCTCTAAACACATGCCTGCTGTCTGGAGACTCTCACCTCCGCGAAGACTCATTATCCTGAACTGAGTGTATCCTGAGTGGTTTTTCTTTATTGGTTCTGTGGACCACAGGAGGTGTCTGGTAGTGTGTTTGCACATTTACATGAAGTTCCTGGAAACAGCTTTTCCAATTATAGCTTCCAGAGTGGCACAGCTGAGACTCGCACGTCTAAAACCGCATTCAGAACTGTCAACGTCGCACAATATTTCTGGACTGCCCGTGGTTTTGAAACACCAGGTGGCAAAGGATCATGGGTATTTTTAGCAAACGTGATAACACTGTATAATGAGGAAAATCAACTATGAATAACTTAAGAAAATGAGCCAGAGGGCAAAAGAAACATAGTGACTGAGATTTATGGGTTTATGTGAATGATGAACGTTTTCATGTGAATGATGAACGCACACGAATGTTTAAACATCTCAACAACAATCTCCAACAAATTCATAAGAAATCGCCACACCGTAAATTCCAGTTTTCCTGTGAAAACTAGTTGTGTGGAGGGGTATAAAGTTTTAGAACTGCTGCAGTTTCCTTCCTTCCACTCCGAGTTGCAGAGCTGCACACAGCTGCATGCTAATCACGCAGACATGCGGCGGCTATATATTCTAATCAATGTGGCAGCAGAGCAATTTCGCAGTCTCAACTCTTATCATTAAAGGTTGCGCGTTTAAAGCGCACCTGCGCGCCGCTGACCTAATTTACGGCCTTAGCCGGCGATCACGGTCATCGCCGCGGAAACTTTCCGTCATTCAGACTCTTTTGATTTAGTTCCGCTTTAATGTGCTATTCTGTTAAAGCTCACGAGAAAACAGGACAACATCAGTGTGATAAGAATTTGAAAGAAACATTCCTCATCAGAATGTTGTTTTAGATTTTGGATTTGGATCAACATGCAGCTGGAGTTCTGACATTATTTACCGTCTGCAGTAAAACGAAAGTTCAAATAATACTATTAACAATTATAAACATGATTAAATATAATAAAGCCATGAATCAGGGCCATTCCTGGCCCGCAGAAGCTTTTTTACTCTAAAACATGAGAAATCAACTTTGAAATGATTTTGAATTCATCTTTAAGCTCTCTGCGCTGTGATACTGGAATAACTGATACTGCGTGATCGCATTTACAATTACGCATCTGGCAGACGTTTACATAACAAAGCGACTTACTGTGCATTTAATCTATACATTTGATCAGCGCGTGTGTTTCCTGGGAGTCAAACCCACGATCTTTTTTGTGCTGCTAATGCAAAGCGCTACCATTTGAGCTGCGTTTTTTGACTGCATCAAAAACTGTGAGTTTAATCGTTTATTTAGTATATGGAGACATATACGTTGGGGAATGATGGAGTACAGATGTTTTGAATGCACAGCCGTTATTGATGAATCGCTGGCAAACACTGATTAGAATAGATAACAGACATTATTTCCTCATTTTATTTGTGATTTACACACACACACACACACACACACACCTGGAGACGGGCGTGACGTAGTTTCCCGGGAAAACTCCAGAAGCTCCAGAGCGCATGGACGTTCCTTTAAACCATCCATCCTGACATTTCTCCATCACGCGGTACATTTCTCCTTTCCTCAGCTCCAGCTCATCTGCTTTCTGAGGTTTGTAAGCGTACAAAGCCAAATAGCTGCAAAGAACAGAAGAAATATTTCTCAGAAATGTTCTGCCTGTCTTTCTTTTTTGGTTGGTCAAACTGTAGCCTGTGAATTTTAAACCAGTTTTACCAAATAATATGAATTTATGATGCACATTTCTACTGCCAGAGGTTAAACATCAGAGGCGCAACATCTTTAAAACTCTTCCGCTCAAAATCCGTGCAGACCCAATCCAGAAGACTGAAACCTTACAAATGTACAAATGTATCTGAACTCTATAAAACGCTCTGCTAGTCTGTTGTCACCTGAGGGCAAACCATGTTTGTTTTGCTGATACTCTAGTCACACTGGACAGGCTGCAGAGAAAACATCCGACGGATTTGCCCTCAGTGATGCAGAAATAACACACGTGTGCTGTTCTCACCACATCAGCCACCAAGATGACAGAGATAGGTTAACTGCTAAGGTAGCTATGGAAACAGCGGGGCATTGCGGGGAGGAGATGAAGGTGATGTCTGGGTCGACTACAGAAGGAAACGCTTCTGTCCAGTCACACACACCTCATGTTGTCACTGAGAAATGACTGATAAAGATGGCACCCTGGTTGTGTGTGTGTGATGGGGACAACATTTTTACCCAAAACTGACCAAAAAAACCTCCTTTTGTAGATGTCCTCATTTGTAAAAACGCTATCAAATATAGTAAACAGAGTTTTATTTTAAACTGTAAAAATGCAGCAATAAAGTTTTCTGTTAGGGTTGGGGTTAGAGGGTGGGTTGGGGTTAGGGTATATTGTTTATAACTAGCTGTGTCTAAAAACAAGTCTATGGAATGTACACATTTAGAAAAGTAAACATACGTGTGTGTGTGTGTGTGTGTGTGTGTGTATGTGAGAGAGAAATGAATGAAAAAGATGACATTGTGTGTATGTGTGTGTGTGTGTGTGTGTGTGTGTGTGTGTGTCTGTATGTGTGTCTGTATGTGTGTGTGTGTGTGTCTGTGTGTGTGTCTGTATGTGTGTCTGTATGTGTGTGTGTGTGTGATCATCACAGTATCACAGACATTTGTGGGCAAACTGAGTTCGAGACTCTCCAGGTTTAAAGAGACTAAAGAATGATGCTGTAACTTATTAATATTAATCGTACAGTTATCATTGTATGCTAAAGAACAAGAACGAGAAAAAAAGAACAGATGAAATTGTTTAGCTGCTTTCACACACATCAGACACCTTTCATAAGACATCAAGCGCAGGCCTCGTATGCACTGCAGTTATGATACACTGATGGTGTTCTCTCTCTGTGAACTGCTGCTGTGTGGAGGAGAACTGTGTAAAGACTGAACATCAGGGTGTGTAAATAATGACTGATCTGTTATGTTTGGGGTCAAATACTCTTTTAATTACTTTAACTGAGCAGACTGACACATTCCAAAGCAGTCTTCTGATATTGTCTCAGACTGACGCATTAGAGGCGCGCGAGAGTGCGCGTGTCATTCCGCGATAGCGTGTTTGTAATGCGCATGCCTCGAGCGCAGGACTAATGCATCTGTTTCATGCAGCTCTCGTGTGCATGTGTTTGTGCTTTTGTGGGCAGAGGGACCTGATCAATCCTGACAGCGGCACTTTATTACACCGACCGAGACCCGCGGTCCTGCCCGCACGCTTCAACACAAACCCATTTCATTACAACCCAATAAATCACAGCCCACAGCAGCTGAAACAATAGACTATTGGCTTTATAAAAATCCAGTACCGAGGATCACCACACAATAATGAAGTCTCGCCATGTGTGTTTTAATCAAAGACAGACATCTCAGGGTTCGACAGTAAGAATGACCCAATAGCCTCGGGTGAGTCTGTGAGAACGGTTCGGACCAGTTGAAAAAACAGTTTTTTTTATTTTTTTGAAGAGAAGCACATGTTCATAAAACGAAGCCATTTTGAAGCCGTTGGTGATGTAATGTTTTATTCCACATGCTCAAATCTGGTATTAAGTGTCGCGTTTATCATGGACTCACATGTTAAGAGGCAGCTGCACTTTGGCCGCAGCGAGCATCTCTCCTGTGGAGGAAACTCGGGGTGGGACTCCAGATGCTGTGGGAGATGCAGCTGTGACTGAGGAATCCTGGGAAGACAAATCAGACAGTGTTAGCAGACGTTCTGATTCGACATAGACTATATAGGCAGAATATATCACGCTTAACGGTTTCACACCCTAGTGAGCCGTTTACTGCTCACTGGGGTCTTTCTGTCTACCTTTGTTTGTGCTGTTATGCCTTAAAATGCTGCCTATTTAGACAGCTCGCTAGGTTTTTGCACACAGCCCTTGTGTGGAATGTGAAATGGCTTTTGAAGCCAAATGTTTTTTGCTATTGATTTGGAAGAGCCGATAGATGGTGACTCACAAGTGAACCTTAAATATGACAAATCATTTCCAAAAGTGACTCATTGCAAAAGCATTCTGGAACCGATACAGTCTGAAAATCAATACTTTCATTCCTCAGCTTGAGTTGATTGGAGCATTTCAGCTGCATTATGGTCTTAACCACTTCAGCATATGTAACACATTGCCATCCGTGTTTGAAACCATTCATCATAAGAGGAATAGCACGTATGCGTGTTGTTCAATTGCTGCACAGAAAGAGTGAGTGATGCATTGTGGGTAATCATCTATTAGGTGTTAAGTCAACCATATTTCACATCACCCCACAATCATTACGTTCGAAGATAACCAGAAGACAGACTGAAATGAGGTTTAAATGATTATTCTTTAATTAGAAACAGAGTTTATGTCTATCTGAGCTACTGATGTGTCACACAATCTTCCTGTATCTGTATTTCTTTGTCTTATTGGGGTCTTTGATCCAGTCAGGAGGTTTGAAAAGTGAAATTTCAGTTTGACTAATAGGCACCAGTGGCTGCTGACGCAATGCATTATGGGAGATTGAAATGTAACATGGGACCTCACATTATCAGTCTGAGGTTCATCTCTGCTCTGTCTGAGGTTCACATGGGGCGTTTATGCACACATTTACCTTTGACCTCAGTACACTAATGGAGCTCAAGCTCTCTTATTGGAACAAACGTGTGCAGGCCCAGCTGAGCCCAGGTCAAAGGTCAGGAGACAGACTGTAAGGTCACAGCACATCAGATACAATTAACAACAGACTGCAGCTACAAGCCCAGCTTGAGCCTATATATACAGCTAAAAGAAATTCCATATACAGAATACGGTAACAGATATTCCACATATCGTGTATGTATGTATGAATGGGTAATTGCATTTCTAATGTAAAGATTTATATTTAACAATGTTAATTTTTCCAGAGATATTTGTTGCTTACTAAAAAATTGTCATAAATACTTAGCAGTTAGTTAAGTTTACATGTAAATGCTTGCCATAGTTGTACAGTTTTAAATATGGGCGGTTTATAGTGGATTTGAAGTTTATTTATCTTCTAGGCTGCATCACACATATACATATATTAAATATACAGAATAAGCACGAATAAATGCATTTAGCATGCGCTGTACCTGCGTTGCTGGTGCACTGGAGGAAAGATGTGGACAGTCTCCAATTCGAGCTGCAGCTCTGGGGTCCGAGGAGCTGATGAGAACCGGCGCACTGATCTCCATGGAGTGTCGGTTGTTTCCCAGTACCTGCGCCGTACGCTGCGTCATGCTGAGGGCTGTGAACGAGTGCCGTTTCTTTGCATTTTTCTTGCCGTCCATGCGCCTGTGAATGCCTACGCTCACCGAGCCGTTTCCATTGCAGCTCACAGCTGTGCTGGGGCCCGAGCAGGGGCCCGCTGCGGGGGAGCCCGGGTCAGTACTGGGGCCTGGTGCTGGTGTGGGCTTGTCCATCTCCATTAGCTGCTTGGCTGTTTCATTTAGCTGCAGGAAACGTCAGGGAATAAACCAGGAAATTATTTAACAGAGGCTTCAATATTCAAAACAACAAGAAGGAATAACTTCTGCACTGCTGTGTCTGCCTTTTTTTTACCCTCATGTCATTCAAAACCTGTATGACCGTCTTCTGTGAAACACTAAATGTATGAGCTGCACGTTTATGATCCTGTATGGTGCTTTGGAGTCCTGGTTATAAATCACACTGTATTTTCAGACACAACAGATCAGATAATCTGTGTTTCACAGATATAAATAAATAACATGGTTCATAAGGACATAAGAGAAAATGACAAGCAAATCTTTATCCAGTCAGATTTCCTTAAGGTCTGTGATCAGACACACACACGTGCTGATACATGAAACACAATCTAGTTTTATTTTTACTCTGGTTCCATTACTGTACGTGTCATCAAATATGAAATCATGAATAATCTTCATTATATTGACATACTGCTGTCTGTAATGTGAGGGCTTGTCTTAGAATCTTCATAAAGTGATCTTCAAATCCAAATATATAATGCAAATAATCAGTCAAACACAAGATCAGACAAACATACTGTATGATAAATACACTGTACAGTCATTATACTATAAAAGGGATATATGTGTATACAGTGTATGAGGAATGTACTGTATGATTATTAGAAGGTTTGTTCATTAATAAGACTAAAAACCCCATCTGTGTACAAACCACATGTCAAAAGACTTGATGATGGATATTAATGCAAATACTAAATGCAGCAGGTGCGTCTGTCTTGGTGAATGCTCGAGTAAGTCCGAATCAGAGTCAAATTACATACAGCCTATAATTAAATTAATGTTCCTGTGATTAATCTGACAACTTCAGCAAAACCCATCAGCTGGTTATCCACGTAAGAGAGGGAGAGAGAGAGACAGACAGAAAGAGACAGACAAAGAGACAGAGAAAGGGAGAAAAAAGACACAGACAGAGAGAGAGGAAGAAAGAGAGAGACAGACAGAGAGAAAGTGGGAGGGACAGGGAAAGAAAAAGACAGAAAGAGACAGAGAAAAAGACAGAGCGAGAGAGAGAGAGAGAGAGAGAGAAAGAAAGTGAGAGAGAGAGAGAGAGAGAAAGAGAGAGGAAATGAAGGTTTGATTGTGGAAACCACATTGCGGTTTGAAGGCAGACAGTTGAAATCCCTCTGAATGACTAAACTTCATTATCACACCTAATGCCAAAAGTAAATCAACTCTTCTCCTGCCCTTTACACCATCAATCTGTATAATGAAATACATCTATAGACACCAATCACATGCTGTGTGAAAACAGAAGACTTCTGTCCCACTGCAGGAATCCCTCAGTCCATCCACACACTGATACAGACACCAGAAGAGCCAAACCACCCATTTCTGACCATAAACAGAACGAGCATGTGGCTTGTTTGAAGCTGGTCTGCGTTTATACACACACCCACGCCGGGCTGAAAAGTCAATCTTCATATTCATCCGACCAGATCCCAGAGCAGCACACAAACATCTACAGAAGATCCATCAGATGCTTTCACAAACAACTAGACCCTCGAGGAAACCGACCGTTTGTAACCACCATCAGAGTCTGAACAGGCCTGGTTATGTTTCCTGCAAATGTTTTATTTTATAGCCATGTTACAGTCCTAGTATCTTATAAATCATTAAACGACATTGGATAAAACTCACCATTTTGAATTCATATCAGTTTTCTGTTACCTTACTTGGGGCATTCCTAGAGGGGTGGCATGGAGTGGCACAGCCCCCCCCCCCAACCACATCTTCCCCTATTGCTCGCCCCACAACATTGTGGTACTGTCACTCTGACAACAGGTCCGATCCCATTGGACCACAGCGCTGTCAATCACTACCTAATTTGGTGACCATTGTGACCTTTAAATGTAAAAATATTTAACTCTATTGGATCAGAGCACCACTGAATCACAGCAGGAGAATTACACAGTTCAAACAGGAGACACAAGACTCACCACAGACCACATCTCTGTTCATGGTATGTAGTCATTTATGTAAACTCAAATATGTCATATGTCAGGAATAGCGACATTAAAAGCTCCCTAGAGAGAGTGCCAACAGAACCAATTACGTAGCTTAGCTTCCCCGGGAAAACAAATAAATACTTTATTCTTCTTGTTGTTTTAACGATTAAAAACAATCTATTACCCACAAGGCAAAGTGGCAAACGCTAAAACATGAGGTTTCAGAATGCTAATTTGTAATCGGTTAATAGAGGAAATCCATGAGGGGGCTTAAATGTTACCCTCACCTAATTGTTGACGCGAAGCGTTTCATGATAGTTTTCGTAAAACTTGCCTCAGCTGAACAATAACATACTTATGAGCTGAGAAAAAACAATGACATCAGCCGCAGCTGATAGTGAGATGCAGTTTGATTCACTCGCACGTACCGCTATTCAAATGACCCTTTTAAGCACCCTTTGTTTATTCATCCCAAAGACAACAAAACAATCAAATAAGTTCTACGATTAAAGCGTTCACCTCTGATGGGAACATATAAATAAATGACGAGTGATGGCCAGCACTGTTCTCCTCTATTGTGTCGACTGTAAAGTGACAACACGTCGTTCTGCATACATACTGATCCCCAACGTGTAAAATTGACAGCTTATTAGGAAATATTACGTTTCTATATATTGATTTCTTCATTTTTTCCCTTTGTCTAATGGAGTTGTGTCGAAAACAAAACGATTCCCATTGATTATCCATTGTTTTCAATATGATTCCTCCAAAAACGACATCATATGTGGCGAGGAAACTAATATATTAATTAATGTATCTGATGAATTGTGGGTTGTTTTTATTTATCAGCAGGTTTGATAGATGTAGAGACATTACAGTATCAGAATATCATTTTCAGGGATGGTTCAATAAAAACAGACCTACACAAAAGCACAAACAAAACTAGATTATAATTGGTGTGGTAAACAGAATCTCTTTCATTTGGACTACATCAGGCAACAGATCAAAAGTGACTCGGACCCTTTGTTTCTAATCATATTCTGTATTCAGTATGCTAATACTATGGTAATGCATGTAAATGAGATTGATTGATTGTCCCCATAGACGCTGTGGTGGTCTCTGAGGAATAACACTCACAGCCTTCTGAAGGTCATAATATTATTACTCTGACATGAGGTTGTAATTTCAGTGGGCCACAATAAATTAATCATCTGCACGCTGCACCAACCCAAGCAGACAGTTAAAATCTATTTACATCACAATCAGTTTCAGACAAAGGAAACAGTTAATGGTCTTTGAAAATCAGGAAATATGATCACAAAGAGGGCTTAATCAGAATTTCTGCGAAAATAAATACAAACTAAACATATTTCCTGCAGTCAAGGTGTGAATCCACTTCATGATTCCTTTATAATTCAGTCAGATCTTAATCCAAAACATCTTGAGCTTTTTAGAAATAGAAATAGAACACAAATCTTTAATATACAGACAATCAAGAGCCTCAAATTCAGACAAGTGTAGTATCAATTACACATTCCTTATTTATTCCCCCATCTTTTAGAATAATAGTACATTTATGGAAAAACATGGAATGGAACAGTGGAAACTATGCTGTGACTAAAGAAATCCAAAATATAAGATTATATTGCAGCATCTTCGAAATTTGTATTTATAGAATTTGAAAATATGTTTTCTTTTCATTCTTACGATGTCATTTTATCATCAGTTTTTTGAGGCGTCACCCTGAAATGCTTTAAACTGTACTGAAGTTCTCATTTTTTTCATTAAATTTTAGTTTGGTAATGAAAGAAATTATATATCTCTTCAAAATAAGCTGCAGTGTTCCTGCAGCTCAGTTGGTAGAACATTGCGCTAGCAACGCAAAGGTCATGGGTTCGATTCCCAGGGAGCACACGCACTGACACCATGTATAACTTGAATGAACTGTAAGTGGCTTTGGATAAAAGCGTCGACCAAATGCATAAATGTAAATAAAAAATACATAAAGATTATAAGAAACGTTTCAGTCAGTGACTATAAACATCTGATGCTGGTGTGTGTGTGAATGTTTCTAGTGTCAATTAAATATAAAGACAAAAATTTGATGTGTTCAACAGTTGGTTTTGTTCTCCGGCGCACCTCACTGTAGCTCATTACTGGAACTCATTACCGGAGACATGAACTTTTAAGCAGGTGTGAAATGAGCCCTAATGTAGGTCAAACTCTCAGTTCATTCTCACTGGGAAGTGAAAGTTCAGATGTCTTGCGGCTCTCAGGTCACACCATCACTAATTGTGCCAATAATAGAATCCCATCATGCAGTGCGATTAGAGCGCAGGAAGAGAACGAAACAAGAACATCACAAGCTGTATGTGCTGTGGAATAATGACAGCCTGTCAGCTAGCTCACTGAAATAATCCACACGCGTTATGAGCGCGAGACTCTGAGTCTGTTATCCCGATCTATTTATATGAGCAATCTATTCTAATGTGAGACATGCGCGAGCGTCTTTTATAAACCTCCTGTGATTCATGCATCAAAACAGCCGAAACACACAGGGGTAAGACATCTGATCATCTCAACAGATTACCATGATCTGACCGCAGTAATCTCACATCACAACACATTACTGCTGCGTTCATCACAGCGTCTGGATTAGATTACAGCATAAATGTTGCTCATGTTATTCCCTGCACTCATCAAACTGAATTGAGCTGAACCCGGTTAACAGGGAACGTTTTCACAGCGTTGGCTAACATTCCCTAAAAGTTCTCTTAATGCCTAAAAATTTACGCAGTAACGTTTGTAGAAATTTTTAACGCTATAAGTCGCTATATATTTCAAAAATGTTATTCTTCAGTAGCTCGTGGAATGTTTTAAAACGTTTTAGAATGAAAATGTTTGAATGTTGTTCTTATAACCAAGCAATAATGTTAATACGACATCTAAAAAAATGCACATTTTGAATGGTTCACGAACTTTCAAAATAACATTTTCATGTTTTTGTTACTTATTGAAAACATTAGGGAAACGTTCTTAAAACGTAAACATTGTTAGCTGGGTATACTGCAACACACGTACCAACTGACAGAAACTAAAAAGGTTGAAATGGATATTTAGACAGTAGGAATGCCTGTGAAATGAGATATTAACCCTGAAGGAAAGACCGAGACAGTAAATGACTCATCAGACTGCATTAAATCTGTACAGTGTTACCTGCACGCTAACTTGTGCTATACATCACTGAACGAAACAGCAGCGTGTGGATCTCATGAACATCATCGATGCCTCATCTTTAAAACAGCAGCGTATCTGAGCCTGACCCCAGCCTGATCGACACTTTTGAGGAGAGATTTTAAACTGGGTTAAAGGCAGATAAAATAAACATCATTTATTTTCTCATTTTCATCCGGTGAGACCCGGAGCAGCGAGGATCGAGTTCCCTGCATTCGGCACGGTCTAATCAATCTGACGGAAATCCCTCCAATTACACTGAAAATGAAGAAACCTCAGCCCGTGAGTTTGAAGGGAAACTTAGATTAACTCCTGTCTCTAACTGCCACGACAACCATTACAGTCCTAGAGATGAGAAAGCAGGCGGTCGTTTATCAGTCACTGAAAAATACCATCCACAACACTAACAAACACTGCTCAAACACACACACACACTTCCACAGCCCCAAAATAGACTAAACCTCTTACTTTCTTACCTTGTAAAAATAGTGCTTCATCATACATAACCAATTTTTATGTTTGCTTTTACAGTACACAGCACATCTTCTGTTTGTTTGTTTCTCCATGGTTTTTTCAATAAGCACAACAATTAATTTACACAAGAATCACACACTACACTGAAGGTGTCATCAGTGCTGCAGTAAGAAATCAGGACATCTGTAAACAAAGAACTCTCTCTCTCCTCTCTCTCTAGCTTACTATCTTTCCCTCCCTCTCTGCTCACACTCAAAATCAATACATATTACCCATAATGCATTTGCCTCATGGTTCCATCAGGGGCTTCATCATCCTGCTAGTTTTATTCCCCGCCTTGCCTTTAAAACGACTAGTTAATTCCCTAACTAGTTCAGTGTATGAAGAGCAACCGCTGAATTTGATGAATGTGAGAAGAAATGAAAGAGACATGAAGAAATGAAACAAACAGTTTCAATTCTAAACCCTGATTGGACGAGCGTTATCTGAACACAATAATGCATCCATTTGCCGTGTTGCTTGGCAACCATAAACAGCTCACAGTTATAATGAATAATATTACTTTTAACTTCCAATGCAATATTATTAATATTGCATTTAAATAATATTTTCAAATTCTTATATTTAATATATTTTCTATACGACTTTATAATAAATATTATGCTGGTGCCTTAAAACTTTGCCATCATTTAGATAAGGTACATTACTACAGTAAAATCAGTAAAATCCATTTTGTTTACCCTTATTAAAACTCTGGTCACAGATTGCTTTCGTTTATAAATAGTTATGTGTACGAAATAATAAACCTACAATATATCACATCTCTAATCCTTCATCCTGTAATAAAATACTAAATGTGTTTAGTGTCAAAAATAGTCAAAAAACAGTATCTATTCATTTTTGTTTTACTGAAGTACATGTATGGAAAGGGCCTTTCTTTAACACGTGTACGTTAAATTTCACTCACCTCAACATATAGGATGGGAAAAATCCCAATCTTATCTCCCAGCATGCCCTCTGCCCAGTTATCATCCACCCTTCTTATGACGGTAAGAATCTCGTCCTGTGAGAGAGAACACACACACATGCAAACACACACACATGCAAACACACACATCAGATACTGTACGTTGTTCCTCTATGGCAGTGATGCCAAGCTAAAATAAACTCCTACCAATTAACAAATATCTGCAGTCAATCTGCTACATTTCTTTTGGATTATTTGAAGAGTTCATATTATGAGGAACCCAATTTCCTTGATCTTTTGAGACTGGAGAGTCCACTGTACGGTAAAAACACACAGTACTTAAAACTGACGCATTCACACATCAACAGCGCCGAATAGATGCGGGGGTTATCTTAAAGATCAATTAAGTATTTCATAAATATCTTAAAGAGGACCAGAAGATAACTAGATGTTCAAACACATCTGCTGGGGCTTCTGATATCACATAACCAAGCAGTTGTTGCATGATGAACAGGCAAATCAAAGACTCGCATACAGTGTGTTATGAAGGAATCATTTAGAGTTTGTTATTCCATCTGTGGCTTTTTGATGTGGCATAAATCTGCTCTGGATGTGTTCATAAATGTACTGACACTGAGTAAAGGTGGAAATGTTTTCTCTGGTGCAGCTGAGCGGCTGTAGAGTGTGTGTGTGCATGTGTGTTTGTGCGTGTTTGTATGTGTGTGTGTGTGCGTGTGGGTTGGCTCAGGCAGACAGACAGGAAGTCAACTGCCCGAATGATCAAACTGAGACCACAGAGACCCTCCAGTGTGGTTTTTAAACCCTCACAACACCTGCCATGCAGCAAAGCACTGTGGGTAATCAGACCTCAAGCACTGCATGTAGATCTGCTGTAGTGCTCCATCTCACTTCTGAAAGTTCAGCATCTCCTTTAATCTGGTGTTTTAGAGCAGCATGTAAAAATCTCTGAATTTATAAAACCAGTTTGCCCAAAAATGAACATTTTGCCATTAATTTACTTGTAGCACAATATAAAATATTCATTATACCGCCCAAGTGAATGTTTTATTTAGTCACGGATGTGTTAAGATGATATATATTTAGTGTAAGACTTGGCTGGGGCCATAATTCTCCTAATAATATAAGTAACTGGTTCTGTTACTGTTCATAACAATTCAATTTATAACTGAAAATAAGCCAGAGGTCAATAAAGCAGGAAATCTGAAACAGATCGTGTAATCAGGGGAAAAGGCCCGTCTGGCAGCACAAGCGATGCTTTGGGCTAAAGTCAGGACGGGGGTTAATTGTCTGCTTTGTGTACTGATACGCCCCTCTTTCTGTTGAACGGTCCAGTGTCTTCCTCTGGGGACCAATCCAAGCCTGACAGAGATCTGGCTCTCCGCGTGGGTCATTATACAACTGATGGGCCCCTGGGCTGGAGTCCTCAATCAAAACCCAATAAAAAAACACCATTTGTGTACTGACCGGCGTTAGGGATCCATAACACACTTTGGTAATATTATTTGTCCATTTCCATATGCTGCAGCAGGCCAAGAGAAAGCACTCAAGTATGATGTGGAAACCACAAAACACATGATGAGCCAAAATGAAACAAAACTCTTATTTAAAGCAATAAGCTACACTGTTTCCGGATGTACAGTGATTTAACAGATAATGTGTGCCTGTGTGTAAAAATAAAGTGGAATAACATTACCATAATGCATGACAAAATGTATTGCTTTATGCTTTAAATGTTGTTTAAATTTTATGTTTATTGCGTCTATGTAACAACAGCAATATATTCAAAGGACAATTCACCCGAAAATAAAACATTTCCTTCATTTACACACCTTCATGTCATTCCAACCCGTATGACTTTTTTCTTGGTATCTTCGTAGTATCTCAGTAATCGAGCATATAAACACACATCTGAAGTGATTCAGTCCATCATGATTCCTTCGACAAAAGCACCTGCTGATTCAGTGAGCTGTGAGTGGAGCCAGTGTTGTCTATGAATGAGTATTCAGTATTCTAAACGTGCCCTG
Source organism: Botia almorhae (assembly GCA_036877575.1). Lineage (NCBI taxonomy): Eukaryota > Metazoa > Chordata > Actinopteri > Cypriniformes > Botiidae > Botia > Botia almorhae. Next base: position 40,889 of record JAZGTJ010001426.1, on the reverse strand, counting down.
TCACTCTCTTCCTCTCCTCTGACCAGCCCTCTGTCTCTCGCCCACAGCTGCTCTGGTCCGTTTCCTCCATCAGTACAGAGGTTCTGATTCACATGCTCAGAGAGGCACTAAAACATTCAGCCCAGAGTCACACAGCACGGATTCATTCCAGCTCTACCGGAAGGAAAGCTGTTATGCTGCTGTAACAATTTCTCACTATATTAATCACCTTTTGCTTTTACAAGTTTTCCTGTGGTGAGACAAATGAAGTACGAATATTCAGCTGACATGAGTTTGTACAAACACTCATGCATAATAATAATACTAAAACAACGCGTTTTAATGAAGTACAGCTTGTTACGCTGTAGCTCAGATCGAGGGTTCAGATCGGGGTTCAGGGGTCAGGCTGCTGGTAAACAAGGTAACTGATGTAACAGTCGGTGTGGCAACTAATTGCTCCGGCTGACAGACTCTGTAATGAGTGTGTAATTACACAAGCTAATGAATTACACACACACGTTATCTGACAGGGACAAACAAACACAATCTGGGCCTTTAGGAGGAAACAAAAACAGAACAGGAACCTCTTATATTAACACAATTCTGCCAGTAAACAGACAAATCGAACCTGATAACACACAGAAACAGATGAATTAGCCATTCTGACCAACAGACAGTTCCAACGGTCGATTCTGATTGGATGAGCCAAGCCATTCAATGTGAACGACTTGCTACATTGCTGGGTAAGAATACCTGATTATTATGACTAATAAATGTACCTATTTATTGACATTGGTGTCTTTTAATAAATTGGTGTTATCTTATAACACACATCACGCTTTCTTTAAGATTCTTTATTGTGTCTGTCATAACAATAATCTGATCATTATGATAAAGCTCAACATTGTTGATATTGTTTTAATGGTATTTAGTTGTTTGGTGCTCCAGATATTTAAGAGTCAACCGAGAACAAACAGAAACTAACAAACTATAAACGTGTGTGAAGACAGACGACAGAGTGAAGCATCTTTACCTTAGAGAAAGTCAAGCAGTCTTTATCCTGGTCCTTATCTTTAACCTCAAAGTCATACAGAGCTTTGCCCTGTGGAGGTGTCTGGGACAGTGGTCTGATACACTGTATGTAACTGGCTGGGAGGAAGCCATGACATCCATTCAGCTCCCCGTGGTACCAGTTCTCATCGACCTTCCGGCGCAGAATGATGATGTCACCTTTGTTGAACTTAAGGTCGCCGGGCTCTTTACCCTCATAGCTGTAAAGCGCTTTGCCACACGGCAGCTGAGGGACATTCTAAAAGGCAAGAAGAAAACAAGACACCAGTGTTAGAAGAGAGACAATCTGTCCGGCTGACATTTTTAGTTTTGGTTTCTTGCCCCAGTCACCATTTGCTTCGTACATGAGCTGGAACACCCAACTTCTTGACATTCCGTGGGTGCAGCCATTCATTTGGAGTTATGTGGAGACGGTTGCTTAGACACAAATGAGTTTGTCAAAATTGCTGTAGGTAATTTTTGCTGTTTGCACCTGTCGCCCCTAGTTAGCACAAAATACACTTTTTGAGCGAACTCAATTTCACACTTTTCAAGCCCTCCAAAAACATGTTGCTCACAAATAAATTCATTTTGTCAGAACACACCGTTACTCTCGCTTTTCATGGCCGACATCAGCTGCCTTCCAGCAGGAACACAACCTAAAATGTTCATGAGCCTTTTAACATGACCTGCAGAAAGCCCCATCGTGAAAAACTTCGTTACATGAATTCTTCTCAAGAGTCGGCACAAATAAACTGCTCCGTCATTCAGAAGTCAGCTGAACCATTAACATTGCCCTCAGAGAGATTCACTTTGATCTCCAAACACATACAGTCAGAATGGAGCTGATGTAAGACATGAAAAGACCTGAGGACTTCATGATGACAATGAGCCTCATAAGATCTTCAGCTCCATGCTTTATTTCCAACATGAGTTCTTCTTTTACATTCATATTCTTTTGTATTATTTTGGTCATTAGCTCTCCAGAAACCGACAAAAAATAGTTCACCCCAATATAAAAATTCTTACCCTCATGCCATCCTTGGTATATATGACTTTCTTTCTTCAGCTGAAATTTTGATTTGGTGGCACGTCGATAATGTCAAATCCCAATTTGGTTTTTATGTATAGCTTCACCAAATGTATAGTTTTACCTCATAAGATGTTTAGTAACCCACTGGAGTCGTATGAAATACATATGAAATACTCGGGCACCATTGACTGCCATTTTAAAGCTGGGAAGAGCCAGGACACTATTTCATATAACTCTGATTGTGTTCAGCTGAATTAAGCAAGTCATACACACCCAGGATGGCATGAGGATGAGTAAATGATGAGAGAATTTTCATTTTGGGGTGAACTAATCCTTTAACCATAAAAACACACTGATGGTATTTTGCTACAGTAAATGTTTGGTTGAAATGTGCCTTTATCTGGCTACAGAAAATGAATCCCAGAGGATGTTTATTTAACACCAGACTGAAAAATCGTGATATTATAGTCCAGACAAACTTAGTGTGAATCAGGAAAGATCACCACTGAAAAAATCATAAGCGGTTCAATTTCATCTTCAATCAAACATTGTGTTTGTCTTTTGTCTCAAATCCAATAATCTTCACAGCAGAGAACATGCCTGTCTCACATTCATTCTGCGGTCTGCCCCTCTCATCTGTCTGTCTTTCTCTGCTGCTGATCTAAATGTGTTGTGTTAACTGGTGTGTTTGTGTGTGTGTGTGTGTGTGTGTGTGTGGTGTGTGTGTGTGTGTGTGTGTGTGTGTTGATTCTCCAGCAGGTGGAAGAATCCACACAGTGATGCTCTGTGTTTCTACACAATCAGTGTGTGTGTGTCTGTGTGTGTGCGACAATTCAAACCCCCTGGAACATTAAAAACACACAATTCTTTCACGTCTACATGTTCTTAAGCAGAAAATCCCTTTCTGACCTCAGACAAAGCCATTATGACATCATGCATGTTTGGATAACAATCAAAATCACTGTAATTCTGTGACAGGAACAATCTGTTTACACACACACACACACACACACACACAAACACACACACACTGAGGTCTCACACATCCTGTCCAGTCCATCTAACCCAAAGGAAAGTAGGATGTGCTGGATAATCTGTAACACATACACAATATTATTTCATTTATAAACATATATATACACACACACACTGATTACTGCAGTAAAATCCCCCCTCAAGCCCCCAAAACATTGCAATTTACATGCTGTTACATGCATTGTAGCTGCCTGTAAGGGTCTATATGCAGAATGAAATACACATCCATTTGCTTTGATAAGAGAGCCAGGAGCTTCTGTCTGCTGTCAGTTTCAGAAATGCATGTTTGTTTTGACAGTAAAAGGAAATCATATTCTGCATGAATCAGACGTCAGTTAACTGCTAATATCTAATCAAATGATATCCTGCAGATTAAAACACACTGAAATAATACAAACAGCGAGAATAAGATGATGAATGTTTCATGTCTGGGGTTTCAGGTCTTAAATATTTGATTATAAACTGTTAATGAGGAAAAAACTTCACAAACCTTTGAAAATATTTGACAAAAATCCAACAGGAAGTTTATCGAGTTGCATTATTACTCGAAACGTTTTTTTTATTCGATGTGGGGGCATTTTCGTGTCAAAACATATAAAATGAAAATGAAACAAATATGTAAAAATAAAATAATATAAATAAATGTATTTAATGAAAGAGTGTGGGAAACAATTGCGCCAACAAATGTATTTTTCATTTAAATTTTTTTTTTTTTATCTATAAAAGGAAATCATGACCCATCAGTGAGGAAAAGCAGCCAATGAGAGTCCAGAATCAATGAGATCTCTTTCAACACTGTTTAAAAAAGCAGATCAGACTGATTTCCATCAATGACCACCACTGCTTATAAAGGGTCTTTAAAATGTTACTGCAACAGAACAGTCAAAATATATACTTAATACTTCGTATCGTAACACTATATACTACAGTTTCTGCCCTAGATAAACACATTTATATGTATATATACTTCATGTATATAATGCTAAACTCTCTGTGTGCATCACGTGTGTTTCTAATGGAATGTTTACGTATATATTCATATATATATTAAATATTCATATATATATATATATATATATATATATATANGGCCTGATATTTTCCTTTCATCCTAATGACTGAAGTCTTCCACTGGAGTATCTGATGGCAAAAGTATGTTAATTTCTCTACAGTCAGATGTATTAAAACTGATTTTTACACAGGAGAGAAGCTGAGATCTTCCTCTGTAATTCATGAGGTCCACACTGGAAAGCCACTGATTTGTATTAACTTATATATACCCTAGATTCTATATAAACCTTATTTGCAAACCAGAAATATGATCATGAATGAATCACAGTTTAGTAACTTTATATAGATGTAGACATGACTGTATAAAATCATTAAAAAATAAGCGCGTACATGTGGGGGGGCGCATATGTGGGTGGGGGAGGGGGTTACTTAACCATCCAAGAGTTAATGAACCAATATGAGCAACTCCAAAAAACTCACAATGATGAATAGAAAGAAAATGACTATAGAAAGCGCTTACACACACACACACACACACACACATGGACAAATACACACACACACACACACACACGAACAAACACACACACACAGACACACACAAACACACACACATGGACAAATACACACACACACCACATTCTCTGAAGTATAACCGGAGATTGCAGCATTGATTTCGGGTAAAAATGAACATTTGTGCTCTGGTATTGATCTCTGTAATATACTCAGACGTTTCTCGCAATTAAGAGTTTTTCTGGAGATCATGCAAAAAAAAATGAGAATCTGCTTCACATCATGAATCTTATGACTGAAGCCACCTGAAAACTAAAGCTACACCAGTGAGAATCATTTTTAAGAGTCAGTTAGAGTTAGTGCTGTTCCAGGACACATTCTCCAAGTGTGAGATGCTCAAACAGTGAGAGATCGTCTGGTGCTTCTGTACACACACTGTTCTCACTCAGGTTCAGTGTGTGAAAGTGTGTCTGTGTTAATGCTTTATACTTAACACTGTTAAACTGGGAAAATATGTCAACTAGGTAACAACTGCTAGTGTGCACTTCCGTGTAAGATCTATGAGTACAGTAGTACAGTTCTTATGTTTGGAGTGTGTCCAAAATCTTACTGCGCACATCAGTAATGACTGCACACGCCATATAAACTGACTGCACATAAATGTGTGTGCGTATGTGAGAGAGCGAGAGAAAGCGAGAGAGAGAGTGTTTGTGTGTTTTGCAGTACATTGGCAGTAATAACTGGGAACGGAGTCAGATGTTTAAAAAAATCTCAACAACGCTCCACTCAAGCACTTTTATATAGAGAAAATTATACCACAGTTGTGCAATAACTGCACCACTGCCCAATCCTGCAGCAGCTGAGCGAGATGCATCCATACATACAGCTCCTAAAATACACACGACGCCTGCACGCGTCTGCATCTGCACACACACACACACACACACACAGCAACATTGATTCAGAGTGTTTTCTCTGCTGTGATCTGCTTTCATGTACAAACACAGTTGCTTTAGACTAAAACCTCACTAGATCCTGTACACATACGTTGGTCAGATAAAAATAACAGCTAAACAATATCTAAAAATGTACAGTTAGCTGTTCAATATCACAAAATGAAGCGCAAAAGAAAGATCAGGACATCGATTTTACTAACGACTACTGGGCAAAAAAGTAAATAAATGGACATAAATGTATTTATTAACACAGTTTCCTTTGCTTCATAACTTTTTCATAACTTTTGCAAAGTTTTTCATTGCTTTGCGAAAACATGGTTAGCAAATAATTCCATTGCTTCCTTTTCCTTGATATTTAGGATAAAACTATCAAAACATCTTATAACTTTCAGAAATCAAAATTCTTTTCCAGATCAAAAGAGCATTTACTAACATTAAACAACAAAAAACATAAATGATTTTACTGAACAAAGGGCACACTAACTTCTGGATCTAGTAAGACCCCCCACAACCACCCCCAGCCCACTGACAAGAGAAGAACGACATGATTATACATGAATTAAAACTCTAAATAAACATGAGAAACTATTTACAGTGACACAAAGAAGATTTTCAGTGACTCATTAATGAAATCAAACACACTTAAGACCCTTCAGACCTCAGAGCCCCAGAGCAGCACCACAGAAAGGATTAATCTCTGAAGAATATTAAAAACGTCACTTCACTGCAGCTTCGCTCATTCAACCCCATTTACAAGCGTTTCTAAGCTCCTGCAACATCACTGGAGGTCCTTCAGCTGGGCTACTGAATTTAAGTATGTATTTCCCCATTGACGTTTCAGTTAGGATAACCGCACTCACACACACACACACACACACACACACACACACACAATCTAACATCTGTGTATATAGGTACATCCATATGTGCAGTTATTGTTCAGTAAATCACCCACAATACGCCCACAACACACATATCATTTGTTCGATTGTGGAAGCACATTAGTCGCCTTTAATGAGACCCTGTGTTATGGCACATATGCTGATGCTGTGTGTGTGTGTGTGTGTGTGTGTGTATGAGCATCTGATAGTGGGCGAGTAAGAGTTTTTGCAGCGTGTGTTCACTTCAAGAGAATCCCAGAGAGGCTCAGAGCTTCATTAAACACACAGCACATCTCTCTCTCTCTCTCTCTCTCCCTCTCTCTCTCTCTCTCCACACACACTCCACTGCTCTTCTGAGCTCACATGCTTTGACTGGGGAACAACAGATCTTTGCCAACAACCACAGCCATGCAGCAATGAAGGTCAGAGGTCACACACAGAGACACGAGTGATTCTGCACGTTCCACCTCAGCAGCCAATCGTGTCACACTGCCCATCTGAATCAAAATACCAGTGTGTGAAACTGACACCTGATCACAACTCTCACATTTGCATGTAAAACACAAACTTCCTAAACCTTCATTCAAACATGTCGATCTGAAGCAGTAAAGAGGTGCAGGAAAGATTCACTGATGTATATAGACTGAATCAGAGTGTCGAGGGATTCAGCAAGAACAATAAAAGACAGCTGCAGATCATCTCACATGAACCTCTTTAGCATCAGAATTAAACGTGTGTGTGTGTGTGTGTGTGTGTGTGTGTTTTTCTACCCACATCACTGAGTCATCATACTGTTGGTGAGACTATAAATGAAAGGGATGCTGATGAGTGACTGACAGCTGTGTGGAGAAACCGCGAGAGACCCGAACAGCCAGAACAATCCCACAGAATAAACAGTCATCACTGATCTGTGTTCAGTGAAATCATCTCACACACAGTCTACCTCTCTCTCTCACACACACACACACACACACAGTCTCTCTCTCTCTCACTCTCTCTCTGCCACATACTCTCATCGTTCACTCACACACACACTCACAGTCTTCCTCTCTCTCACATACACACACTCACACACTCTTTCTGACTCACACACACTTACTTTTCCTATCACTCACACAAACACACTCTCTCCCTGACTCACTCCGCACAGTCTCATTGATCTTCTGCTATATTGATCGTCTCTGGCTGCATTATTAATGTTGTAGTCTGCGTTTCAGACAGATGCTGGAAAAATGGCTTTAAGGCTGAAGAGGAGCGTATAGATGTTCAGCATCTGTTACATCATCACTTCAGACGGTCACAGAACAGTGAAACGCACAAGAAACCCATTTCATTCACAATCAATGACGAAAACAAACTCTGAACAGTATCTATCCATCTGTGTGTGTGTCTGTCTATCAATCTATCGCACTGAGTGTAAAGGCCAGACAGACACCTGTAGACTGAGTCATTACTGCATGACATCAAGTATTGTTGTTGCCATAGCAATACCAGATCATAACATGACAAAAACATATCTGAGTCCACAACAGTTGCTGACTGCGCAGCTGTGCTCAGAGTTTATCAGACTAATGCACAAGTGTGAGAAGAGAAGAAGCTTTTCATTAGCAGGTCTGCCTAGCTAGCAGGGAATGTTCCCAAAACATTGGCTAGCGTTCTCTCAAAGGTCTCTAAAGTTCCTTCAAAGTTATCAAAAAACATTCTTGCAGTAATGTTAGTAGAAATTTTTAAGTTATATTATAAAAACTTAAAATATTTTAAACATTCCCAGAACTTTCAAAAATAAGTTACTTAATGAAAATGTTACGCAAGTGTTACACTATAATGAGTGTTACCTGCAGATACACACACACACACACACACACACATTGTTCCAGTCTCAAAGTCTGTGCTTTAAAACAAAGTTCTGATCCAACCCCACATCACTGTAACAGTCACACAGATCTAATCCAGATCTAATCAAACCAGCTGCAGGGAAACACACAGACAGAACTAAAGCTCAGTGTTTATCTGCCATGAAGCTTTGATGCTTAACCAGATATAAAGCAATTACCTCCACAAGTATCAAATCATGTGTCTTCAAATCCTGCAACAACCAGAATTAACTGCAAACTAACTGACAAGAAAATATCAATAGAAATGCAGCAGATACAAGTCCAACTGCTGATGAGTGTATATCATGGGAGAAGATACAGAGGAATGTTCTGTCTGCTCGAGATCTCCAGAGAGTGCTTAACACACAGCCATAAAAACAAACATCATGATTCCATACTTGTAAATTACTACCGCATTATAAAAGTGATTCCCCAAGTTAATCTAGATAACTGAAGCTCTGCTCTGATATCGGCAGCTCAGCCTTGCTGGAGTAAATGTGTGTGGAAAGAGTGTGTGTGTGTGTGTGTGTGTGAGAGAGAGAGAGAGAGAGAGAGAGAGAGAGAGAGACTAAAGCATTGAACAGTTGCTGACTGAGGAAGGGAGAAAGAGATTCAACATTGAAGACTGAAAACTAAGAAAACACTTTCACAAGACTGTATATTTACCTTCACATTACCGTCTATTAGACAAGCTGATCTTTAGTCCAGAAGCTACTGAGCACGTTAGCATCTCACTCAACATTCCTCATCTCATGATGTTGTGAAATGGATTGTTGAGATTTCTCAGGGTCTGGACGCATGGCTTATCTCCTGAGAGGATGCTGCACTGGGGCATCGCGGGCACACGCTCATGCATTAAATGCGCTGCAGTGCACGGCTGCAGCTAACAGCTGGAATACATTAGTCCGCTTGGAGCGCTGCACCCACAGGGCTGCAGACCCTGTGAGCACTCGGGGAGATCAGACCTTTCACCTCACGCAAACATTCAGCATTAACAAACAACTTCAGCACTGTTGCATTTTTTAATTGTGTTTAAGTTTAGTCTCTGTAAACTTGAATCTCATCCTGATAGTATAAGAACTACATTATCAGCCTGAATAGATCTGCTGCTTGCCGCTTGCAGCTTAATAGGTTGCAGATATTTAGTGGTAGTTACTTAAAGACACGTTCAGACGTGCAGCTCTTAGCAATGAATCACTTTTTATTAACATTAGCAAATCATGCGCACAAAGGCATGAGCACATATCTGAACAGTGAGTGTTCAGGAAGTATGTGGACTTTTCCACATGGATTTACTGCACCCTGCGGATGGCAGCAGCATCGGCCTGTAGTACACTGCACTTTATTAAGTGTGCATTCTTCTTGTGTGAGGTCAGACGCCAATGCGCGGGACCTTTTTGGACCTTTTTTTTTTAACAACAGTACCCGCGGCTAGAACGCCAGCGCACGATTTACTGCTGCTGGAGAGAAATGTGCGCTAAAGGTCATGATCAATGATGACAACTATTAGTCCCAAATCTACAGCGCAATTATCAGCGCGCTCTCGTGGGGCGACGAGACGCAGCACAGAGGAAAAGCTCCAGCATGCAGGTGTTTAATGGAGCTGTACATCTCCACCAGGCTGACATTTAACTACTTTTAAATGCAGCGAGCGGAGCATTTCATCGCATGCGGGGACGCAGAGAGGCTACAGTATTTGGGTCTGGAAATGACTTCATTTTTCACCACTTGTCCCTGCTGTGGGACTCGCTCGCCACACACTGTTCTTGCTCATCCCCTGCGTGGCTCTCGCTCTCACTCTGCATGCACACGCAGTCATTCAGATACTGCGAGAAGTGAGAACGATGGCAAACGCAGTAGGACTAACACACTGCACCTGTCTGGTGTCCGGACATCTGGAGGACAGAGAAGAACAGCACATACACATCAGTGACCAATGCACCACAGTACGAACAGAACAGAGATTTATCTGCCAGTTGACACATTTCTGGCATTGCGGTCATAGCGCCCGGCCTTACATTGCATTATCTCCCCACCTGCATGGAGATCAGACGCTTAGATGCTTCAGATTAATGAACGCAGATGCAGGACGAGATCTTCTGTTGTCCTTGACCTACAAAAACCTCCACACAAGAATCTGGGTCTTCTGGACTCGACTCACAGCTCATAACACATTCAAAGGCCCCATGCAGGACGAGAACTGAGATACTATAACAACTACAATCTATTATGTTTGTTGATATTCATATTCAAGAGTTCATATTCTATTCTTATAAATAACCCTGTCTGTTAAAATGACCTTCGGCTCAAACGTCGCGTGGCGGTTGAAATATGAAAATCTCTTGTGCGCTTTAAAACATTCATAAATCAAACTGTAAATCAGCAGGCGTGCAGGTGAGGTGAGAAGATACAGGTCAGAAGAACTGCTGGGCAGAAGATCTTTCTAGTGTTTGGAGCGAAACTGGGTCAGTGTGTTCTTTAACAATACTGCTGCTGTCCACCGTCCAGTATCTGCAGCACTCTGTGTTCACTTGAAATAAAAATATGATTCGGTATAAAAGGTTTGGCTGTAATTCTCAGCTACAGCTCTGCCGTGTACAGAAAATATGATATGTTAAATTTAAATGATATTGAGTTTAATATCTGTGTTCAAATGATGCGATGTACATAACCTCCATGTGTTATACATTGTTCAGAAACAATGTATAGTATCATGCAATGTAAGTCGCTTTGGATAAAAGCGTCTGCCAAATGTAAAATACATAACTGTGTATTTTGTTTATATATAAACATACGTATGAATGGATCAGATGTATGTGTATGAATGTATATGATGCATATGAACGTATAAGAAGGTATATCCAGCAAAAATACAGTCAATTAGGTTCTACAGGTACTCATAGCGTGAGTGTAAACTCTAGTATGTAGGCGGTGTAATGTGTTAAATCTTCAGCACTGCTGATCTGGGATCTGTCATTACGCTCTGGAGAATGTGCTGTGTGGGCTGTTCACATACAGGATCCTTCATCATCTTCTGCTGAATGAAATGCTGGAGGGCTCATGCATTCAAAAACACCTGCAGTATTTACTAACCACCTCGTGCTACAGTCTACAGCTAAACATATAACACACGCTTTGATACAATTTACAGACAGACCAATATGGGATTGATTAAACGTATAATTAAAATAACATACCAAACATTGGATGATTCTTATGGGTAACAGAAAACAATGATGAAGAATGATCACATTTATGTGAAAAGACAAAAGCTTATCATTCACGCTTTTGAAAGGCGTGGTCACTCTTTACTGTAATTGTTTCCATGGTAACAAAAACGTTCCTGATTGGTGGGTGTCAATTTAAGGATTACGGTCAGTTCACTGAACTTATTTCAGTTATGAATCGTTTCCTTAGCAGAAAATTAACATGTAAACTCTACCCAGACTCTTCATAACCCGACTGAACTGAGCAAAACCAACTACATTTAAAGTTAGATAATTGAATCAAGTGTGGTTAATTTTTAACTTGTGTTCCTTAATTATGTTCATGACTAAATAAATACACTACAAATATGCTTCCAAAAAATTGTTGTAGCCTCGGCTCAAAATAGTGTGTGTGTCTCACACTGAGAGAACATGACGTTGGAACTGACCATCAGCACCTGCTGTGGTTCTTCAGTCTGAGCAGGTCTCATGTTTAATTCACATGTGGTCAGTATATTTAGCCTGGAGCTGTTAATTCAGCGCTTCAACTGAGTTACTCGCCTGTTTCCCACAGAATCTTTGGTTTCATGCTACATGAGAAACAATCATCCGACTGGCCACTGAATTCAGGTCTGTTATTACTGAACAATATTCTGCTTCTCATTGTTTTTCTTTTCTGCCTGATGTTCTGCAGCACCAAAACATCTTTCATTCTGCAGCAGCGAATCAATAATCTGTTCCTGCAAACATCACTGAAGATTCCACCGGCTCACAGAGCGAGGAAATGGGGCTCATTGCTCTTCTTCAAGGCAACGCGTTGTAAAAGTGAAGGTCAGAAGATGAGGTGATGTTATATGACGATAATGTTTACAGTGAATTACAGAATGAAAGCCCCTATAGATCTGACCTGACATTTTATCTCCAGCTCACGACTGCTGGATGTTCAACAGAGGACAAACTTCTGCTTAACCAACCGAACACGGACCTTCCAGCCAGATGTTTTTATAATTAACAGATAAAAAAGATTCCTACTCGAGATCAAACTGAAATAATCAAGAGACACAAAAGTGATGTGGGCAGAGAAAAAGTGACGTAGGCTGATTTTTGTTTTAAATTCAATCAAAGGAAACATTGAAACCAACTTACCAACTGTAATGCTGTAGATTCAAAACAACTAATGCAATCAATAAAATACTATAAAAATCTAGTTAAAAATAATCAAGACATGTTGTCCGCACATTTTCTAAATGAAAAACAAGCCTTGTATGGTGGTGACAAATGAATTACACAATACACTAGCAAAATATACATCTTACATATTCTGAATAAATTAGTCCCCTTGTAATTGTTTTCAATCAACATCGTTTTTTCACTGAGGCTGTAGCAATGCATTCTGGAATTGCCTTCTATTTGCTGTTGAGATGCTGTTGAATTTGACTAATAATGGCTCCTAAACACCTCTAATGCTACACACTGAGGCAGCTTCACTACCTCCAGAAACACAGTCAGCTAATCAAACGCCAGCTCTACAAAACCATCACACAGTAATAAGCCATTAAATGTGATGGGTGTGCAAATAAACATTCGGCTTGTTTTCTAAGGGTGGTGCTAATAAAGCAGATGGCAATTAACAAACCAAACCTCGCCAGTGTCTTAGGGAATAAAAAGTCTGACCTTTTCATAAATGCCAAACACATCATCATGGCAGTGCCAAATGCTTCAGTCTAACATTCTTACCATTAAACCACAGTCATGAAACCATTAAACCAGTCATAAAACATCTACTACCGCCATCCAGCTAGTCAGAACGCAAGGAAGCGTGAATTCTGATCATATGCAAGATTGTGATCCGAAACTTTTGCCTCTCTATCGCCACCTCTGTTTGCAATGTAAAATGGCAAGGTACTCTGAGTTATTTTCTTAACGTAAATGGCATATTTAAATTCTGAACAAGAAAAGCTACAAACGCTGCACCATCTACAGTACCCGGACATGTGATATAGAAGACAGATCTTTTTCTTTCTGTTTACAAATGGATATTTGACGCAAAATGGGACTGGACAGCTCAAATTATACATCATTATTATAAACGTACCGTTGGGAATCATGGTAGAATAAGAATCAAAATCAAAATGCGCTTTATTTGCCAAGTGTGTACGCGCACAAGGAATTTTGTTGCTCTTTACAGGGGCTTTGAGTACTTACAGAATTACATGACACAAGAAACGGGAAAGTATTTTTACATATAAAAATATAAGTAGAGGAGACTGGAGATTGCGTTGAATCATTGAATCAATTTTTACTTATTTTTAACCAAATTGTTATGGATTGCAGCAATAACTCAATGAGCACACAGACATAACAATTTGCTAAATTCTCAAACAGAGTTGAGGGACATGAGAAAGGACCAAAATATTGTTCTAAAGCATTTAGTTCTGACTCTGAATTCTGATTCAAAATTCATTCAATTTTTTATGTTGCTTATTAATGTATTTAATTATAACTATGTAACTTGATATCTGCATGTCTGAAGCATGTGTTTTGAGTTGATTCGGGGCTGTTATCTCATCGCTGCGGCCGCAGACAGCGTGCTGCAGTCATCGCTCTCTCCAGAGAGAATCACCAGCTGTCTGCTTCATTATTCATGAAGCGTCAGTGAATCTGGCTTTGGGTGAGCAGATGCAAACAAAAGAACACAAACACAGGTGAAAAGACTCCGGTCGAAAACAAACAAACACAATCTGAACGCCTCCATCTTAATACTGAAAGAATCGTCAGTCTGCTGATTTCAACATGCAGGATCTGATCACTCAGTCACTCACAGCGCCCACGTCTGACCACAGCTCCTGGCAGAACGTGCCTCTTGCTCCACTTCAGTTTGAATTATTGACTGGAAAACCTCCACGCCATTGTGCAAGTTATTTTGGTTTGTTGTCCAAGAAAGATGTTTTAGTATTTACAAATCATGTCATTGGTCTCTGAAGTGTCGTCAAAACTCTTGAACAGTCTCCAATGCATAACATTTTTATTTAAAAGTAAATGCATTACAAAACCACTGCTTACATGTAACACAAAGAGTCATCTTCTTCTGCTACTTTTAAAGTGAATAAAAATGGAACAAATTTTTTTATTTTAAATTGTTGTGTGTGTGTGTGTGTGTGTGTGTGTGTGTCTTTCTAGAAGAGAAAGTTCACACAAACGTCTCACTAAGACAGTGTTGAACAATCATGTAAACACTGTTTTTCTCTCTTGTTTGTCTTGCTCTTCATGTGGGTCGTTCACACAGAAAGTTCTTGTGGTCTGTAGTTTTTAACTGCATAATCAAAATATCCAAAATATTTCTGAGCATTTCATAAACAAACATGTAGAGGACGGCCAAGAAAATCTGTCTGAATTCTGTGGAGTCTGCAGGCCAGTGTTTTTAACTAGCTCTATAAACACACGGCATGTCATCTCAAGAACAAAACACTCATAGCACGAAATGCTAGAGAAGAGTAACATGCAACAGTTGAAGACGTGTATGTGTGTGTGTGTGTGTGTGTGTGTGTGTGTGTGTGGCCCTGGTATTCACTACATATAGTACAGTATAGTACATTGTGTCCCCATGAGAAGACAAGCTAATAAATCATACAGGTTTTGGGGTAGGGTTAATGTAGGGAGATAGAATATACAGCTGTACAGTATAAAAAACATTGTCTTTGGAATGTCCCTATAAAACATGAAAACCTAGAGTTTGTGTGTGTGTGTGTGTGTTGCGACGGATGTACCGCTCGGCTGTGATTAACTCTTCTGAAGGTGAGTTACTGTTGCTTTATTAATGAGGGCCCTCATTAGGGTGGGATCTCCTGACACCTGCTGCTGTAGCCTTTGACCAGCTGCAGGATTCATCTCAGCTCATGAACCCCCTGATTCTGATCACCCGCCATGATGCTGTAAATATGACAGCTAATATTTAAAGCCACAGACTGACTGAAATTCAACGCCAGAGCTGACCGTATCATTTTAACAGACAGTGATAAACCAACTTCATTTCATTCTGAATAAATACAGTAGAGCCGTGTTAATAAATAATGTTCAGTGATTTCAAGACTCTGTGTAAGACTCTTGTGAATTCATCTCGATGATTAAAACCTCAATGATTCAATTTCTCTCCGCGGTCGGACAGAGTTGTTGAAATTCTCTAACAGATTATGTCGCGTCGTTCACAAATACAGATTGTCTACTTTATATCATCCCCTTTGGCTGTAAACAGATGACAACCACTTCTCAAACTGCTGAAAAACACATTTTATGAAGTCTTGTGTATAGCAGTTCATTCAATGAGTTTATTTGAGGTACAAACATTTTATGTGCCCTTGACAGCACAACTGTCCCTCACAACAAACGGAGGTTTTCTCACTTGGTTTTCTCTCAGTTCTCATTATCTACTGAAGCTTTACTGTGTTTTCACTAAGGGTGTGCGAGATTATAGTCGACTAGTCGTTGAGTGTACCTATTTTTGTAGTCTAAGTATTGCATATTGATCAAACATATATATATATATATATATATACACATCTTCTGGGGTTTTCCTAACCTTAAACTCGTCGGTTACAAAACTTCAGTTTAAACGACTATCCAATTAGTCTTAGCGCACATCGCTAGTTTCCACGGTAAAAGTTACAGAATCTTCCGGCGTTCTGTGCGTGACAGACTGTCTATCCTGGTTTAGAGATCTGGGAGGATTGCTTAGCAACAGCTACGCCGCCTCACTCAAAGCGCACTTAACAGGCAGCTTGTGAAACTATGAAAAGCAGCATCTATTTATCAACAACCTGGTAATCACACTCACCCGAACCAACAGACCGATAATCAATAGTGTTTTAATGAGCTCCCTCCATTACTTCAGCACAAGATGATTTAAAGATGCTGCTGTGATCCACAATAACATTTAGGTGTCAACATTGATTTGAACATCACTGAGAGAAAGTCAAAGTGCTCTTAAATCTAAAGTCATACTTTACACCTGTCGTCCCCGTTGACCGATAATAATACAGAATAAATCTCTCGCTTTAGCTCTGCCTGTAAGGCTCTCTCTTTCTCTTTCTGACTCTTGTTTTCTCTTATGTTTCAGACAGGTTTGGTTTTGCTTGTAAATTAAGGTTTCTATGCACATTCATATGTGGATTTTTATTGATTATACTAGCTGTATAAGCAACTACATTATTCCTCTTTTAAAATTCTATTTAATTATTTGCTTTAAACTACTTTTTATGAATGGCCATGATAAGTATCGACAAGTAATTGTTAATGGTGTTTTTTCTTAAAGTATCTGTCAATCAACAATATAAATTTAAGTCAGTCTTTACTGTAACAGTCAGTGGATAAAGAAACAGGGTTCTGTCTACTGCAAGAAACCGACGCAAATAACAGACACAAGACGCTGTTTGTGTTTGTTTGTGTTCAGGTGGGTCCAAGGCAGTTAGGCAGACTCAATGAACCCCAGATGATGAAGACATTGAGATTACCTGCCTGATTTATCCTGTGTGAACAGTCTAATCAACTCCCGCAGCATCCAGAAATGCCCTCTGCCTTCTGTTATAAAGCCGCATTATTAATCGCATGCAAGAGAAACAAGAGGACAGAGGCAGCTGAGTCTTTGAGTTACAGAAATGCACATGATCATCCGGCTGCTTTTTATATGTTGAACTTTTATTCACATGACAATGCGTATGAAAGAGTCATGTGACCCAGCTAACAATGTTCTCAGAACGTTGGCTAACATTCTCTAAAACATCTCCAAAACATTCTTGCAGTAACGTTAGTAGAACATTTTTCAACATGATACGATCATCATGTATCAAAAACATTATCCTTAAAGTCGTTAGTATAATGTTTTAAAAATGTTACAGAATTAAAAAATGTCTGAAATAACCAAGCAATCATGTTAATGCAATGTCTAAAAAACTGGACGTTTGTAATCTTTCTAGAACTTTCAAAATGACATTTTTAACGTTTTTGTTACTAATGGAAACGTTAGGGAAACGTTCTAACAACCTAAAATTGTTAGCTGGGAACTTAAAACTATCAGAATGATCAGCTAAACGCTTGTCAAATCAAACCTCAGCAGAACAATCTGAATGATGTAATCAGAGAGTGAATCCCCAGACCTGCTCAGTTCGCATCCGTCGCTCCTCATTTCTCCCGATCACTGCTGAAATCTCTGTTTTAATGAGCTGCAGCACATTCACACTGAGAGATAATGAAGCATCAGATTTTCATCTTATATGAGTGAACATGTGTTTGTGTTTTCAGTCGACAGAGACATGAATCTCTCTGTGACACACTGAGCTGCGGGCGGCACACGACTCATCAGACCATGTGACTGCAGCTGCTGATCTGATCACTGCTTTGGTCTTCAGACAAACAGCACAGCTTACACGCAGTTAAACTCTGAGGAGGATGGCCCTTTAAACACACAATCACAGAGGTATATGGTTTTGTGGTATTATATGATATTATAACTGTACTGTCGTGTGCTGGCTTACGGCACCTTACAAATGTTTTTACCAAACAGAAGTAAATGTAAAGGAACAACCTGAACAACAACCAGAGCATTCTGGCAATCAGATCTGAGGTCAGCTACATGTAAACTGAAACTGATCTCAGTACAGTAGCTCACTTTACTCCCCACTCTGATGGTCAAAAACTCAAACTGGTCTCCAGAAAGATGGGGGCTGTACAAGTACACAAACAAACACAAACATACATACAGACAGACATACACAGGCACACAGACAGACAGACATGCACAGGCACACTCACAAGCACAGGCACAGGCACAGGCACAGGCACAGACAGACAGACATGCACAGGCACACTCACAAGCAGACAGACAGACGGACAGACACGCACAGGCGCAGTATCCTCTAGGTAGGCAGCAGTGTTGTATGGCACATTTTAGGCTGCAGTTGCCCCAGCAGTACACAGCAGTGCGGATACTCTCTGCTTCATTACTCTGAAACAGAGCTGATGGACACAGAGAGCTTCAGCACTGGGGTGCTTTGGGGAGAGAACAACGAGAAACATGCTGAGTGTAACAAGAGAGAGATGCATGAAATGCACGACCACAGACAGTGATAAATGAGTGTAGATGTAAATCTGCACTGTTTATACCATTCATTTGAGTGTTTTGTTTATAACTCATTAATGTGTTACTCATCATCTGTTATTACTTATCATCTGTTAACTTGATCTTTTGCTGTGTCACATACACTTTTTAAATAAACAAGAGACAATCATCAAATATTATTTCATTAACTAGATATTTCATAAATAGGCATTATCATTTATAATATTTATATAAAACATTATATTATGATATATACAGTTTCTTTAATACAATTATTCATTTTTAATATAACATCTATTACATTTTAATAAATGAAAAATACTGGGCAGAACCCTATATGAACATTTCTGACTGATTACTCGAATGAATCGTTAAACCACAGTTTTAAATCAATTCCCTGAAACTGTTATATTGATATTTGTTGGTGTGGTGCAGTCAAACAGTGTATCCGAGCTGTAGCCTCAGTGCTTAAAGAAAGACTGAAAATACTTCACACTGTGATCAATTAACTGAGCCAGCAGGTGAAGCATTGTAGAGCCCCACTTTTTAACAACACAGTTTATCTGTCAGCCACAGGCTGTACTAACACAACACACAGAACACAGGCTGTACTAACACAACACACAGAACACAGGCTGTACTAACACGACACACAGAACACAGGCTGTACTAACACGACACACAGAACACAGGCTGTACTAACACAACACACAGAACGCAGGCTGTACTAACACAACACACAGAACACAGGCTGTACTAACACAACACACAGAACACAGGCTGTACTAACACAACACACAGAACACAGGCTGTACTAACACAACACACAGAACACAGACTGTACTAACACAACACACAGAACACAGACTGTACTAACACAACACACAGAACACAGACTGTACTAACACAACACACAGAACACAGGCTCTACCAACACAACAAACAGCACACAGGCTCCGCTAACACAACACACAGCGCACAAGCTCCGCTAACACAACACACAGGCTCCGCTAACATAACACGCTTCTAGCCAGAAACAACATGTTCCTCATTCTCTGACCTCTCGTTTGAGGACATTCGTAGCGGACACACTGTCCTAAAAAGATCCATCTTATAATTCTCACTGGAGAATAACGAACGATGTTAAATACATTATGTGTTCATCTGCACAGTGAAATTGCCCATTATATCTCTTCAGTTGTTTTGGCTTATAAAGAGTAAATATGTAAGTATGCATTTGTCCACTACCTTTTCGTGCACCAAAGGAAGAACCAAACAATAAGCTGGACAGACTCTAAACACAAAGATTTTAAATTTAGATTTTAGAAGTGTNCCACCTGAAGCAAATGCATCATGTGTGCACTATATGACGAACAGCTTTAAGATGGCTAATGTGGACTGAGGGGTCTATTCATTGGGGCCAGAAGAAGGGCCCCACCCACACAACTCATGTCCCAGGCACCATGAAAAAATCTACAGTACATGTTTCTCTAGTAGGAGAACTACAGAAGGGTTCTTTAGCACCTTCAAAGGTCTGAATGTTCCTGAGGCTGATAAGAGATGAGATGAACTGACTGACACATGTCTTCAAGACCCTGAGGGCAAGCCCATCTCCACCCTACAGCAGTGTTTCCTAAAGCTGTCGTCCTGTCCAAGACTCAATAGAGAAAGACAGTGTGTGTGTGTGTGTGTGTGTGTGTGGTTGGGGGGGTGTAATTCTGTGGGAACACAACTGTAAAGAACTGTTGTATCTTGTGACTTGAGATGAGTCTGTGTGTGTGTAACTTTTCATGGATCTGATTTCACCCAAAACCTCATTCGCATTCGCTTTGGAAGCGCTCCGGTTTCACCGCGAGGCTCATGCAGAAATGACAATGTACAGCATTATCTCACCAAATATTTGCCTTAAATACAAAATGTTTGGGGGGTTGGGTGCAAAGTCATGCATTTATCTGCGAGTCCTTTTAGTGGAACCAGGGTCACGGGTTCAGATCTCAGCCCAGTTTACATGAAGAACATGACAGTGAGGTAGCTTTTAGCAACCTGCTGGACGTTTCAGTCAGAGATCTTCACCTGCACAGGACATGTACAGACAGGTCTGCAATGTAGGTCTTGTAATCTTTCCCAAACGGCACCTCCCGTTTTCTGCTCCTAATTTAGCATGATGGTCACAAAAGGCCATTGACGGTGATGGCTTTGAGAACAGCGCTAATCTGCTGCATAAACTGCATATAAAACAGCCACCTCACACTGGCACTAGATGTGACTGATCAATAAACATGATTAGTGACAGAAACATTAAATAAGATCGTATGAAGTCATGCAGTAACAGGGAGTGATGCACAGACTGAAAGTGTTTTTCTCCACGACATGCTTGTAAATATTCATTCAAGAACTGAATTTACACTCAGTCTTGTAGTGTAAACAGGTTTGTTGTCCATTCTGGTTTCTTTGATGTAAATTAGTGAGGCAGGAAGTTCAGTAATAAGACCCTGCAACTCATGACATGTAGTTTCTTGCCCGGCTTTTAAACTGAAAGGAAACTACATATCACAACGCTACACTTCCCGGTAAACAACGGAAGCCTGTTTCCATGTTTCACACTTGTTTAGACTTGCTCAGGTTTCTCTAAAAAGTTTTTAACGGCTTATAAAGCCAGACCTTTAAAGACGGACCGAGTTGTATAAAATCGATGCAAGTGGTGGACTTACACAACGGCTGTTGTCAATCAGATAATTAGCTAGCGGATACCTCATTCCATCCCACTGAAGGAATCTTCTGCTAACATCAGAAAGAAGCACTGACTCTCTGTACACATCATACTATTCACCCGAGACGAGCTTCTGTTCGTCACACATTCAAAGTGACACACAAACACTTTATGAGGTGGTTAATCAGCTGCTTGTTTTTGAGCGCATTAAACAGAAAACGTTCCGCTGATTCGGGCCGTCCGGCTGGCTGCCACACAGAAGACCGGGAAGCCTTTGAAGTGAGTCAGGGATGACACGGACTCCTGCCGCTGTACATGTGTGTCCGTGACTAATGGCGTGATAATGCTGATGTCTGAAAAAGCAGCTTTTCTCCACAGCGAGCCCCGTTTCATCTTATACATGAGCAGAAGACTCCAGAACGTTATTGAATAGATTTATGCATGTCTATGCCCTGATGCGATTATGGAGAAAAAGTAAAGAAAGGTTTCATTTCTAGCACGCGTCTGATGATGGAAAACAATGATTCACAGATGAATCAATGATTCTTTCTTTCCACTCGTCATCAGTATTTTACATGAATTATTAATAGTTCAGTTTGATAAACACATGCTGGTCAAAAAGATTATATTGCACAGCACAGCTGAAACAGCTCGGAGAAGATGTCACATCTGCACTGCTATTTGCAGAATGAAGAAAACAAACATACAGGAGTCTTCAGATACAATGACAAAACGTCTGAGTAAGCTCAGTGGTTCTGAATAACAATCAGGAAACCAAACTCTCATTTAACAGCAAAATCATTACAAATGTTGTAAATGTACGTCAAGCAACGCATCATGTATCATATCTATACGAGTATACACTCCCTTGTGACTTCTTTGCAAAACTAGGGTCCAAAAGCCCTGCTCAACATAACCCCAGCAGTGCGCTTGTTTGCATTAGCATACACGCGTTTACACAGCCTGTGTCCAGTGTCATTGACATCCTCTTACTTCCTGCTGCTTAAGCTATGGAGCCGTTAAGGGATCTCCTCTCAGAAAAATGTCAGAAAAGCCAGGCATGGTTCTTCTGACCACAGGCATTTCTGCGGTGGGCGTCCGAGCCACCCAGCGCGCACCGAGACTGCAGGGTCGAACATTCCATCTGGCAAAAATCTAAACCCTCTAATTGTTTTTATTGTCCTCCAAGGAAACACCGAGCAGTCGGCCCGCTCCAGCGTCAACATCTGATGCAGATTTTCACAGGGTCTGATGTCAGTATAACAGTTGCTTTAATAGCACAAGTCTCTGTTGCTTCGAGACACCATTATATCTGATAATGATGATGGTTCCAGGGCAGACTTCATGTTTCTTGGCTTTTCACCAAAATAATAATGAACATAGTGTCAGGAACTTTGCAGGGTCTTAAGACTGTAAATGCTCTGAGGGTAAATTAGTCTGGCAGTGAGTGTGTGAGTGTGTATGTGCAGGAAGGTCAACTGTTTGTTATGCCTCAGCCAAATTATCCATGTCAAATCACTGGCCAATCAGAAGCAACACCGCCGGATTTAGAACCCGCATCATACATCTGATAAAACCACCCAAATCAAAGTGGCACATTGTCTTATAGATATCTCAATAACCTTCCTATTAAGAGGGTATTAAATCAAAGATTAATCTCTCCTCTAAAAAACATTTTGGGTTTTGTTATGAACTGACAAAATTAAATAACAGTTTTGCGTCAATATACTGACAGTGAATTAATCGAAATGCTCCATTTGCTCTCCGGTTCATCTTATTACTGTAGAGGAGAAACAACTGAGCCATGAGTTGCCTCTCGTTGTATCCAACCGATCTCTCTATGGCTGAACGGGCAGAGATCTGAACAGGATGACCAGCACTGTGTCAGGTGGACTGAATGAATGTGGGAAATGAGCAGTGGGGTGTTTTGTCATAAGCAGGTATCTGCAGCACTGCAGCTATTGTCTCGTCTGTCGTGCAGCTGAAGGCTCGACACAAAAGACTGGAGATAAACGACAGCCCTCGCTCAATACAGTAATCACCGCTCCATTCAGAGACAACACGCGCTCAAACACGCCACATTATTTTTCCCCCGGCTCGCAGTCTGTTCTTGGATGATTTGAATCGAATCTTTATTATTATCTTTAAAGCGTGATTCTGGAAAACCAGTTATTTGTACACGTGTATTTTGCTCCCTGTGGTCAATTCAGATGAAAAACAACGAAAAGCACTGAAGCACAAAACTGTGAAGTTGACGCTTTATTTAAAACAAATCTGCATTTCAAATATGCTGCGAACATATTGCCCTTTCTGAACTAAAGCCTCCAAAGCACCAATTAGGTGCGACACCCCTATCTGTTTGGTTTTTGAGAGATCATTTTATCCTATTTTTGCTTTTGTACCTTTTTTATTACTTTTCATAATTGTTTTGATTTTATAACTTATGTTTTTTATGACTTTTATTAAACTTTATAAAGTACAGGTATGGAATATGCCTGTATATTATCCAGAATGCTTTTTTAAGTAAGAGATCTTAAAGTTGCCAAGGTTACATATACTATACTGTTTAATATGTAAATTGTGTTGATCGCAAAAAAAATTCGACCTAAATGTTTAATACTGGTGAAGGGCGCGGGGCATGTCTCGCTGCATGACATTAAATAAATCAGTGGGAAACACACGCAGAACGTGGTTTAATGTTGGACAGCACGAACCTGATGTTATCTTCCACCTATTGGTACTTCATTTTCAGTTCAGTCAGTTTAAAAAAAACTGGTCTCACACAGATAAGATGAGGTGAATGGAAGGACTCACACAAACACATAAACATGCATAAAGACACACCAACTCACACACCAACACTCACACAACCATACACCCACACACACACACACACACTCACACACACACACACTCACGCACACACTCACGCACACACTCACGCACACACACACGCACACACACACGCACACACACACGCACACACACACACTCACACAAACACACACACACACACAAACGATGCTTCTGGTCTCCTCTCAGCTCTTCCTCAGCAGCGAGTGCTAGCGGCAGCCCTGACAGGCTTTGGGTTTCCCTCAGGGTTTTGTGGTCCAGATGGCATAATGTGATGGAGGAGGAGACTAGCGTTGCGTCTGAGGCAGGAGACCTACAGATTGGAGGAACAGATGGACCAGGATACTTTCACTAGCACCTTCTGCTTGGCCTCAGAGGTGGGCTGGACTGAGAAGGTCCTGAGTATCAGTTGTAGTGCATCACACACTGGAAAAAAGAGCCACAGGACAAGGAACCCGATCCTTCAGTATTAGAAACCATCACTCAGCTCTTTAATGGCCTTCGCCTGTCGCTTATTTAATAGCTTTGATCTTCCGTCTAATTACTTTCATCAGGACTCAATCATGCAGACGTCTGAAACTCAAACTGAACTGTGAGACAGAAGTGAAAGTCAAGGGTCTGCGATTACAAGCCCATTATGGGAGTTTTAAACACGGCATTCATCTACATTTGCAAGAGTAAGGCTGTGTCTGTCCCGTGACACTTTTTTAAATAAAAACCTGGAGTCAAAGAGCATCTCCGAATTTTAAACCGCATTGAAAAGCTTTTCAGCAATGAACTGAGTGTCTGCATATCAAATCTTCCCGCTAGAGGAACATTTTGAGCACAAATCACTTTAGAATGTGAATCTGCATTTAATTACGTTCACAACGGCGCTTTTTTTCTGCCAGTGTGACAGTAAACGGCTTTAATGCTGAATATTCACACACAGTCAAACTGAAGCGGGAGGTCAAAGGACAGGCGGCATATTTTTGCCAGGGTGAGAGAAATATGCATCTATTAAAATCAATTTTATTTCCCTTTTACTTTTTACTGTTAATTTAAATTCCTAAATATCTAATAATAATAATTAATAATAATGAAAATAATCTGGGTTAACTGCTTGAATCTTAAAAGCATACAGCACAAACTCATGGGAATCAGTCTCTACATTTCTGAGAACTGACGGAAGACTGGAGGAGATACAGAGAGAATGAGACATGTCATTATATCATAACAAACCAAATAAACCATAACTGCTGCTTCCCATAGAGATCTGATCTGAAGCCCCAGGCAGCACATCCTTCTGAATGGCAGTACTGCAGTGAAGTGGCCTCCTCTCAGCTCTGTGTGTGTGTGTGTGACAGAGACAGAAAGAGAGAGAGAGAGAGAGAGAGAAGTGTGTGTGTGTGTGATGATGCTGAAGGCTGCTTGATTACACTTTTGTACTCATACTGGCAAATGACCCAAATCTTCCCCCAGGACACTTGAAATTAACAGTTAAATTATCTACATTGCGCAATTATTTGTATTTTTTTTCTAGTTTTCTTTATTTTCTAGAGTTTCATATGATTAGAATCCTGTGTCACGTTAAATCCGACGAGCCGTATATATTATGGCATACGCTAGTCATACGCTAGCTGGAAATTAAATGAAAATATAGTAAATGCCTATTTGTGGATAATCCAGTGAATAAAATACTTCACAAATAAACACAGTTCATCTGATTTGATTCTGGAAGCTGATGGATGTATATACAGTTTAGACAATCATATACCGCTCAGCCCTTATGGAGTGTGAGGTGGAGCTCATTAAAGAGACATACAATGTCTCCTTCTATGGTGCTTTGAGGTAAAATGACTGCATAACATCCATCACTCTCACCTTGAGCTTCAATCAACCCCAGACTTCAGTCTTATTACTGATATAAAGAGTTTCTGACCATGACTATGTGCTTTCGGACGCACCACTGCGTTTTCACTGCACTGCTATTCAGCTGCCTTCTGGTAATGATTTACTGGCAGCAGAGCGAATTTTAAACGTTGCTCAACCAGTTTTTCCCAACTGTGTTCATTCTACCAATCTGGCACAACCTAAAATCAACCAATCAGATTACAGCTTGGTGGAGTTGTGTGTTCACTCTACATCTGTGGGTTTCTGAGGATGAAATACCTTCATCTCAGTCACCTAGATTACAGTGAAACATGTTTGTTGACGTGTGGAAGTGTTGGGACCAGTCAACACTTTTGTCAGTGAACACAAGAGCTCTTTAGCTGTGAGAGAGCAGCTGTGCAGGGATTCTGAGAGCTGTAAACTGACGAGAACTCGCAGGTTCCTCCGCATTACGTTTACGCAGAAGAATCTGAGCTTGCTCTTGTTGCCAGGCAACTGCATTATCATAGCAGTTGTTCCAGGACAACCATTTTTCTCAGTCGTTACCACCAACCAAATACATCTTTATTTCAATTCCGCTGTATTTCCACAGCGCTTTTCCAAACACGCACTGTTTCAAAGCAGATTTACAGAAAACATTTCCAGGCAAAAATAATAAATATTTGTAAACTACAGGAATGAACGACCCCTCAAGATGCTAGTAGATTGTTCCATGCTAAATCAGTCTCGGTTAACTGGACAGTTCTCTTCTGTTTATACTGTGTGAACAAGCTGTCAATGCTAGTTATATAAGTTACATTTAACTGGCACAACACACATAATAAAACACTGTACTGTGTAACCCTGAATATGCAAATGAGCCAGTTTAATGTCATTATAAACATTTTGGCCACAAAGGCAGTCACACACAATCAGTAAGTGCCTGTAAACTCACAGTGCAGGACAATTACTGTAGCCTGTTGGGACCTGTCCTGCTTTATTCTGTGACAGCGCACACACACTCATGTGCACTCACACACGCGCACACACGTTTGTACAGCTATCTTTGTGAAGACACACACGAGGGCACACACACACACACACGTGTGCACACACACTCACACGTGCACTCACACACGCGCGCACACGTTTGTACAGCTATCTTTGTGATAGCTGACGTGTGCACACACAGAGCACAGAAGATCCAGACAGCCTGTAGAGTGGAGCCTATGACAGAGCATGGCCCTTCAGGTCAATGTTTAATTTGGCACTTTGTGACCAGACAGGAGATCCTGCCAAAGCACATTTGTTCATTTTCAAAAGGCACAAACTTGACAAAAATGACCACTGCATCATTAGATAGAACAACACAGAGCAGGACAAGAACCTGCTCAAAGTGACATGCACAAAAAACATTATATACATATACAAATAGATATATTTTTATTCGCTCTATAAGTCAATGTAAAAATAGAGCAGCTGTATTTTTTTAAATGTTGATACAGAAACTACGCAAAGAGCAATTTTCTCACACCGCAAGAACCAGACAATCTCAATTTTCACCTCATAACCATAGAGCGTAACCATAGTGACCACAACCCAGCCACATAACCTTGACAGTGAATAATGAAGCAGTGATGTCATAACGGCAGCCCAGCTGCCTAATGACATCACTTCCATCAG
Source organism: Botia almorhae (assembly GCA_036877575.1). Lineage (NCBI taxonomy): Eukaryota > Metazoa > Chordata > Actinopteri > Cypriniformes > Botiidae > Botia > Botia almorhae. Next base: position 13,143 of record JAZGTJ010001426.1, on the reverse strand, counting down.
ACAGCTGAATGATCAGATCACTGCAGACGCACCTGCTGCATGACACACAACCACTGGCACACAACTGAGAGTGGCCAGGAAACACTATGAACTGGTGAGCAGTCTGATATTTTATAATCACAAGAACAGCAAGTACCAGGCTTACGAAATAGTTTATATATATTTAATCATCATGTAAAGCCTCAAAAAAATTTTCGTTTAGAAGCTCTTCACATCCTGATAGTAGTAAAGTGGTTTACATATATTACATATTTATATAGCTTCTGTGGAATGTGCAGAACCATAAAATGTTCATCCAGTCATTGCATTCGGACCGAATGCAACGATAGGATGTTCTACTTGCCTGTCAAACGATCATGTGTTTTGGAGGAGTGGCTTTAGAGAGCAATGTGAAGGGTGGGTGGGATGTTAAGCTAGCTTGCAGTTGCTAGCCTTACCCCAACTTGCCTACCTTACCTTTATTATAAAAAAACACAAGATCAGATTGATTATTGAATAGATTAATTTGTTTTTTAATATTGTACCACAGCTATTTATATATATATATATATATATATATAATGCAATTGAAATGGTCTTTTTCACTGGTAAAACGGCAGTAAAACGTCTCTGTTGACAGCAGATGTCAACCGGGCTCCTGTAGCCTCTATCACTACATTCCTATGACAGGCGCTCAGAACCCAATTACTGCGCCGCATTACATGAGCAACACTGTTTCTGGCAACACGGCCTGTCAACAGAAGAGCTGACCAATCACGTGAGTCTGTCTGGTCTTTTAGATGTTTCAGAAGATCGGCAGACAGCAATCAGGAGTGTGATTCCTGTGAATCAGCAGCAACAGAAACGCTCTTTAATTTGCTTCTGTCCCTGTAATCATCTGAAGGAGTGTCTGCCTCGAACCTCAGAACAAAAGCTCAGACTAAACACTCATTTGTAAGAGGAACAGCATTCGTCCATTTAAACAGGAAATGAGTGTCTTCTCACGTGTCCTTCCACTGCAGTGAGTTGACAAATAGCTAAACCAATAGCTTAAATTTAAAACATAAATGATATTCAAAATAAAACACTAATGTCTGTACAACTAACTAAAAGTACAACGTGTGTTAGCAACAGCAAACACAAGTGAAAAAATAATGACTGATTTCAAACAGGTTTCGTCTTAGACTAGTAGCTCCGCCTCAAATTCAGGTCATGTGATCACTCAAAACATGCTGAACAGCTGAAACAAACAGAGCGATGTCGGAAACGTATTTATTGCTGCCTATTAAACTGGTACAAGAGAGTCATTTACCATTTGAAACAATAACACACCAACTCAAACAGAAACAGAATCCCTTGTGCTTATAAACCACAAGCATGCACATTCTGGCCTGCAGCTGATGCAGTTTACACAAACAGTAGCTGAGTAAGTGTGAGGTAATGAACAGGACAGCATGAGCGGCCGGCACATATGACTGCACATTTAATGGCTGCTGTGCCCCCAAGCAAGCTGCAGACTGCCCACCTGTCCACAGAGCAGCGGCAGCACAGCACGTCTGCATGCGACTGCCAGAGACCCACCAGAAATCATCAGTCTGATGTCTGTTTCACTCCCCCACCGGACACAGCACATATACACACTGACAACCAAATAAACAGGTTATCTATTCATCTTTAATAATTAAGTCATATATTGCAATAAAATGCAGACTGGCATTAAATCATTTTACACAGGATGTTATTAAATAGACAAACAGAGCTTTCCACTCACTTACTCGGTCTGACTGAATCGACATCATTTAAGCAGTATATAATGACATCCATGTTTACTGTACTGTTATGGAAAACAGAAACATAGTAATAATTGCGCCTGAGGCACTCAGAGACAAAGATTTCTAGCTAACAAAATGTGGCAAATGACAGCAAATCTACATGTGGCAAATTTGTGTCTAATAAAGACGACTGACAGGTGAAATTTCCTCTTAATTCATTTCTTTATTTTTACTTGTAAAAAACCTAAAGACTACATTCCATTGTTTTAAATGATCTTGCTTATGTTTATATTGAAATAAACTTTTTTCATAAGGAGTGTATAAAAAGGTTGTGCCGTGATATAAAAATTGAGTGTATAATTTAATTTCATTTGTATTAGTCTGGGGGACTGAAGGTTCATGAACTCTGACTTTTGTGGTCTAAAGTTATTGACTGATGTCAGAGGTCCTCACAGCAGTTGTAGCTGGAGAACTCAGATGTCCTCAGCTAACAGTCTTCAGTGGTTACACCTCAACATCTGAGATCAGCCAAGTCATCCTGACACATGATCTCCAGCCTACAGAAAACCGGAAAACACTGACCCACCAATGTTAAATTCTCAGCAGTATAGACATGTCAACATCCCAGTTCATCTCAATTAGTCACTTCTGAGTGATTGAACTAGGTTCAGTAGTAACTTTAGTATCTCTTGAGAACCAAAGAACAACTAGCTTAGCTTTGCCAAAAAACTTCCTGTTAAAAGTTATAGATAACACAGAATGCAGACTTAAGAACAGCTATAATAACAATCCAACACCAGGAACATTCTGGAAACTTCCTGTTGTAAAGCCAACAGCTGGAAAAATGTGCAACCATCAAACAAGACCTGACAAATGTTTCTTAAATAACATAACCACAAAAAACAATCTATATCTGCAACTGCCAAATACACGTATCACATATCCATTCAGAAGAAACAAATGAACTTTCCATAAACCCATGTTTAGCAAACTCTCATCCCAGGCCTGGCACGGAGACTGGACAGACCTGAGTGTGGCTGGAGCTCTTGGCTGGGATTGTGACCATGGGCAGGTTTCCTCTCCCCTTCAACAGACTAAACAGTCCACAGGGAAAACTGGATCTCCGGCAGCCACAGGAAATGATTCACATTGGCTCACCACACAGATAATTGGCAGCAGGAAGAAGCTAACCCTCAAATGTCTGACAGCATTGCAGAAGACAATACACGGAGAGCAGACTATGTTTTTCCTCTCTCTATTCTCAGGTGAAAATCCAGTGATGTGACTCAATAGCCTGTTAGCTGGTATATATATCTACATATATATCTTCTAAACATTTATCTTCATATACTTTTTCAATCAGATGAAACATCGTTTCAATCAAAGAGCTACTGTAGCCACACAGAATTTAAAAAACATGAAAATTAGCTATGTTTTCCACACTGCTTTTCACTACATTAACATAAAACAATAAAACGTCAAACATTTCAATTTATTTGCACCAATACGTAACGTTACAAATTGGGTTGTCTCACTATATGAGTAATTTTACATCAAGATAACAGTATGTTTTAGAAAACTTTAACTGGACATAAGGTTGTCACAATACCAAAATGCTAATATAGAAGTAATATTTCTAAAATTAGATCATTCTCTAAAACATTTCCCATATTATAACAAAAACTAATACTAGATGAAATAATTTAAAGTGAACTTATAGATAATTAAAGTAATTGTTAAAGTTGTCAAGCACTCTCGGTTATTTCAGTAATAAAATGTGAACAAAGAAACATATTACATGCAATAACGCAAACAACAAACGTTTAACTTTTTTTTTTAAATCAAACAACACTGTCTGTTCTACAATTAGAAATTGAATAAAATAATCAAACGTACAATAAAACACTGAAATTAAACTATGAGAAATTAAACACATAAATTAACAAAATGTGTGCTGAATTAATATTAAAACATTTACATTTACATTTAGGCATTTGGCAGACGCTTTTATCCAAAGTGACTTACACTGCATTATACTACACATTGATCACTATACATTGAGTATGTGCAATCCCTGGGATCGAACCCATGACCTTGGCGTTGTTAACACCATGCTCTAACCACTGAGCTACAGGAAACCATTGAAGGTATTTTTCTTTTATGGTTAAATTAATATTAACATTTTAAACAACAGCCGGTCCATTAGGCGGCAGCAACACTTCAAGAACTCTCCTACAGATTCGACATTTTTCCATAATTTTGTTCTATGACTGTTTATGTTGAAACATAACTCTGTTTTCATTCATCCTCAGCAGGAAAGGTATTCGGACATCGTTCTGGGGTGTATTTGACTGTTTGGAGTGAATTTATATACTACCTGTGACTTATATTCCTGTCAGACAGCGAGGGAGTATTTTACATTTTTTTGGGGGGGTTCTGTCTCCTGGTTTCATTGTGCTTTTAATAACTCTTTCAGTATCACGCACATCCTGCTCATTGTCTCATTCAGTCTGGTTTCTGTCATTTTTGGGTGTGAATAACTTCAAGCACACGCCCACTGTCATCCACACATATATTTACACGCCACAATACAAACTATAAAGCAAAATCTCCAGCGACTGAGAGGCTATCTTCACAATACGCATTATCCTATCACCAGCCCTGATTCAAATCAATCACACACTTGTTTAAAACACTCACTTTTCTAATTCTGTCTGGTGCTGGAATAATAGCACAGAAATCTCTTCACTGCAGAGTAAAACTGTGCAGATCCCCTGTGAGAAATTCTTTCCTGTTAACAACATTGTTCAGAAACTGCCAGCTACAGTCTCTTCGGCTCTAATCTAACACTAATTCTCTCTTCAGAACAAAAACACTGAAGCAGTCTTTTCGAAATTTGCTTCCTCTTCTCCTGGCTAACCTACAGCTTTAACCTAAATTCACCTCGGCAAACTTCATCCACCTGATAAAGACCTACAGCCGAAACCTTCTCAGAGAAAACAGCCCGAGTGTTCCCAAGCCAAGAGCTCTCCTGGCTGAAGAAGCAAAACCTTCCTCCTGAAGATCTTGTGTTCAAAGAGAAGGATGAAACACACAAGTGTGAGTGCGAGACTGAGAATGTTCCAGTCACTTGACTGCAGCTGAGTGTTAAAGCAAAGCCTTCATCCAAAACATACCTGGGGCCAGTTGTATAAACATAGTCTGTGTTATAAGAACTAGGCTGACCAGCTAGCGATTAGTTATAGGGCTAATCAGTCTTTTTGGTTAGTCTGATTAGTCTGATCTACCTTCTAATACAACTGACTTAAAGTAATAACCAGTCTTGAAGTTAAAACATTAGTTGACTGACTTGTAGACTAGTCTAGGCAGTTAAACTACTAAACATCAATGTAGTCCAGCACAGCTCAGTGAAGATGGAACTCAACCACAAACATTTTAAGTGTGTGACTTCGGAAAACAACTTTAAAACATTTTATTGACCAGATTTGCTTGCACCCCTAAAATAAGATGAATTGAGATCTGAGCTCATTTACACCTAATGTCCATTTAACACTTGTATACTGACCCACAATTTAAAAACAGCATACAAAACTCGCTCTATAGCTCTTGTCTGTAATGCTGGGAAGGTAAATGATTAGCCTTCTGGAAGGCATTTATCCCCTTTGTTTGTTTCTATGGTAATAAATTATTCAGTTTTCTGTTTGTCTGTTTTGTAGCTGCACGGTTAGAAGCTCCTCCCTAATTTCCATAATAACAATGAGCTTAACAATGAGGGTTAACCTCTGAACCCCGAAAGAATAACAGCAGTAGCCGTCTGAAAGCTCCTCTGACCCTGAGCAGAAAGACCATCATCACATCACTGCTCCTCTGGGAACCTTAGATGTGCATCAGCCACGCAGAATTGGAGCATGAAAACATCTTCAGCGTTGTTTACTCTTATAGATTCAGTAGAAAACTAATATTCCTAGTTCAGCTCTGCGAGACAGAATGAAACATAATGGGTGAGATTCCCAACACTTAAAGTCCTGATGCTACAGCCAGGTTGTCATGGTTACTGCCCATTAGAAGAGGAGGAGGAAGGGAACTCATGTAAGCACTGCTTATTTTTAATTTTTTTTATTACACATTACAATATAACCCGCTGAAGTATGAGTGCATAATTTCTTATATTTTCAAACATTTACACTCAACACTATTCAACAGCTCATTTTATGTCTCTCGTAGCAATCCACAATCTCCTTATATAATACAACATCATAACGATTTTCTCCAATGTTTCCAATTTCAAATTCTTCCATTTTTTCAAATCAGTGTTTTATGTCCGTTTATATGTTTATTGGAACGCAGCAGAACATAATAAGCGCAATAATGTACAAATTGTGTTTTCCTGGCTGTTATTTTACAATAATGACCCTTTAGGTTGTACATTATTCTTATTCCATCATAAGATCTTTAGCTTATAAGTCGAACGATGATGTTTTCCATTAACTGATGGAGAATTGTCATATTAATAATGACTAGATGTCCGGCGCACCTGCTGCCTTTGTTGCAGAACCTCCATCATTTTAGAAGACAAATGACCCCATCAAAAGCATCTCATAAACAAACAGTGCGCGTTGAATATAGATCAGATTTATGACCTGATCTCACAGCTCGTCTCTGCCTTTTATTGGCAGCGCAGATCTCTGATGGCAGTGGAAACCGCCAGAGCGCTGGTGAATCAGACCGTATTCCCCTCAACACTCCACAGACAAGGTGCTCTGACATCACTAGAAACAAGGGATGGTAAATTAGGCCAGGCAGATATTTCCACATGAGATTCCAACAGTCTCACATAATGAAGATATCTGTGAATACTGCGTCGGAACACCCAGCTGTATAGGGATGATCCTGCCTGATCCACATGCAAATACAAATACTGAGCTGTGCTTCATTAAAAACACCATGGAATAAGAACACACTATTCTTATGCTTTGATTATCTGTGCACATCACTTTTTTATTCATGTGCCCGCGTAATCTTTAATCAAAATCTGAAAATGTACATCCCCCCTGGAACGGCAAGTCTTCTCTGATGACATCAGGGTGATAGCTTGGGCGGAGCCATAGGCATTAGCCACACCCCTCCACAGGTTAGTCTACTGCGAACTTTAAAAAGCCAATCAATTCCCTGTAGAAAAAAAATCAAGCCACGCCCTCAATTTTTAGTTTTACTTTGAATTATGTCAAAAGTTGGTTGCAACTTTCAGTACACACAGACTATGAACTTGCGGATACGTGTATGTAAACAGTATTAACAGTATTATCTACAATAATAATTAATGGAAAAAGCAACATTCTCATACAAAGACACATTACAAGCAAACTGATGCAAATCTGGCCTCTCTAACTCAATGTTCCAGCTCTCTGTGTCATCAGTGGACATTCAGAAGATCCCTGTAAGGCAGTTGGTTCAATGACAAGAGCCTCAGAGTGACTCAGACTCCATGATGTCAATTAGAAACTATTAAAGCGCTGTTAATCCACTGCGATTAAAGCTTACGATTCTTGCTTTGTTGCGATTTATCAGAGAGTCTCTGATCCCTTAAATCCAATATGTTCATATGCTGATTATCTGCTCTCTGCATGACACTGAAAGAGCCTTCATGCCAAACTGATTTGCATTATATAGACACGCTGCTAAATGCAATCTGCATGTTCTTCTTTAAGTTTTGCCTGTATTGTTTCTGGACAGAAACTTCGATGCAGAGGATGGTATAAAGGTATAGATAGTAATATATAATTTGTATAGAATATATAACATTTGCATAATTATCAGTGGGTAACATTGTCATAACAGCAGCTATGCAGCGAGGCTCCAAACAGCCAATCAGAAGAGTGTGTGGATGGGTTCTCGTTGTATTTATAAAATTAAAAAAAATTCATTTTACTTTCTTTTATTAACTTGAGGCTTACATAAGCTGTTTCTACACTGATACAGCGAGTGAATCTTATCTTGCAGTTAACATGCATCAAGTTCCAAATAAAACGTAAAAAAAGTACAAGACGAACTATCGTTCACGTGTGAAGTTTCGCATTCATTGCATTTTGTTGTACAATAATTAGCCGAGTTGCACAAGTTCTTCATTCTTGCGACGCAGCTCGTCCCCTCTAACAACTACTCTGGTGTTTTCCCAAACAAGCTAATGAGTGTTGCGTTACTGTCCCCGAACACAAAAATAGCTTAAATTGGCGAGCTCTCCGAATGCAATCTCAGCTGTTTCTTTCTAGGAGGGGCAATGTTTACTGTGAGAAAACAAATGAGAAGACACTACCTCACTGAAGCTCTTCTGAAACCCGAGCGCTTGAGGAACAAATGCGAGGAGCACATGCATGCAAGCTCCTTCACTGCCTCCCTGAAGATGCATTTCTGAGCGCCGCTCCTACCTGCCTCATTTAAATCATTTCTCCGAGTACAATTACAAGAAATTTGGATTAGCTCTTTTGTTCCTGTAGCTCGATTGGTAGAGCATTGTGTTAGCAGCAAAAAGGTTGTGGGTTTGATTCCCAAGGAACGCACGTACCGATAAAATGTATTCCTTGAAGTCGCTTTAGATAAAATGCATAAATGTAATGTAATGTTTCCCTGAGACACATGCAGAAATGCTTTCTTGTTGCTGAGCTTACTGTGGCAGTGAAAGGTCACTCTGCTGAAGACTGACCTGAGATCAGCAGCATGCTGGGCCGAGTGTCTCTAGCGACTCAGACTCAATGTCAACGTTTGTGGCATTTGACACACTGAACTTTCAGCAGCAGCAAGAGCACGTATGAAATTTTAATGCCCTTCGGTGGCGCTACGGCAGGAGGCTAAAGACACTGTCTATTTAAACAACTGGCTCCGTCTTAATCGCAACTATAAAGGCATGTTCTGCATTTTTCGCAGCCAAAAAAATGCGTCAGTTTGACACAATTCACCAAATCTCCTAACATGGCGGTTTTTCATTTCTGGCGTGTGGCGCTTAGTGTTTTCCAACCGAACAATGATTTGCCCAGAAGGACGAGCCTGACGGATGAACAGAGCAGATCACCTGCTCCAGACCACAAAACCTGTGAGACCTCCTGGAATTCTACCAAGAACAATCTGTCATAAAGCACCATGAAGCTAAACCTTTCAAATGACAGGGAAAACAAAGTATTGTGCAATTACAGTGGTAACACAGACTGCAGTAACTGTGGTATTGTACAGAGATGCTACAGGTAAAGTTACTAATCTGCTATGAGTATGAGGACATCTGCTTCACATAGGGCAGCTGTATTCAGACTCTGAATGTGTTGAGAAGTGAGACTGATCTAAGCACAGTGATGGGAAGCATTCCCTGATCCTACAGCTTCATTATTACAAATGTCACTGTTCATCTACAGAAGAATTATGGTTAATATTAATAAAGGGCAAATACAAAGTAAAACCAGGACCTCCATGAATTATAGAGAAGCTATCGGCTTCCTCCAGATTTTGTGTGAAATCTGTTCTAATGCTTCTGACCTTAGACAGAAATGCCTTGGTCATGTTGACCTTCAGATATTCCAACAGAAAAACCTGTTTCTTTATTTTTTATAAAAGATAAGAAAATCTGTTTAAAGTGACTTTAACATTTTCCAGTATAACTGAGGTGTTGAGAGGCACCTCCCACACCTGCTGCTTCAGATGACCGAGAGGATAACTCAACCAGCAGTAGAACATACATGAGCTACCACCAAAGATCCAGCAAAACCAATGACTGGGGAGAGAAACGAACATATAATGCGCAAGACAAATTCACTGATATTCAGCAGTCCAGAACATGTGAGTGCAGATTTGGTAAATGGGAATATTATCCAAGGGCAAAGGGGGGTTGTTTTCATCCGTATGTGTCATGTGCTAAAGTTACTTCATTATATTGTTGTGTAGCACAGTGATGCTGTTGTTCTGCTTGTTCGGTTGTGAAACAAGTCAAGCACTTCTCCGACCAATCATGCATCACTCCCTCTCGGTTACGCCGTGAAATATGATTCGTCAAAGCTGTTTCTATGAGCAAAAATAAACGCCGTGAGGAACATTTCATGGCAAACAGAAACCTATAGCATTCCACTTACGACCGTCAGCGATCTCTGCGCCGCGCAGCACATGCGGGTTAATGTGCCTGTGAAAGGATAAAACGGGCCGACTGACAATATCAAGCAGAAATACAAGAAGAGATTTTGCCCCTCTGTGCACATCCGATCAGCAATAAAGACTCTCAGCAAGCCCGCTCGTCTCCACTGAAGTGAGTCGATCTGAGCCTTTAAGAACGTTTTAACAACACACATCAGTCAAAAAGACTTACAGTAAAGTAATCCATCCATCACTGTCATTAAGATACTAACACTCATTTGTCTTCATCCACATCATATGCAGCTAGAAAACGAAAGTTTTTCCAAGGCAAACTTTTTGAACGTGGGTTTGGCAAAGCCTTTAAAAAGACACGGCAATATAATTACAACATATTTGCTGTCTGGTGCAATTATGTAATTATAACTTGAATCCCCTCTGTGTGTTAATGAAAATGTAACTTCATTTAGAAGCAGATATAATGAAACCGGCTAAATGATGCCGCACCTAGCAGAAAAACAGAAAATATTATCTTTGTGCTGTTTTCGCTAAAGCTTTTATAACGGGTGTAAGGGACACTTCTGCAAGCAAAGCTCTGAAATATACTGAAATACTGGATGAAAAAAATACAGATTCACTCATTTTAATGTTCAATTTCATTTGATCTTCAATTTAACAAAACAATACAGATTCAGGAAATCCCTGAATCGATTATAAATATGCGCATGCTTTTCTTACGACAAATTCGAATATTATCTGTACTTCGCCTCTTTTACTGTGTGGGCCTATTGTTAATGTAAATGTGTATTTCAATAACATAGCTATATAGGAGAGTTTCAGCTACCAGCATTTATATTTAAATATGGATGTTTTCCATGCCTGAAAACATTTTTAATGAAATATTCATTGCATTTTGTTGCATATATCAACAAAATGCAATGTCATATATCTAGTCGATACTGAATCAAATTGAAACCATCAAAGAATCAATTCAAATCCCCAAATTGCTTGTTATATCCAGTCTGAAAAACACTCATCTGAAAGGCGTAGACCAGAACTTCATGGCAAGACTTTATAGCATGATTAATTAAGCAGTAATATTCTTAATATCTGAAAGGCATTAAGACACAAAATTAGCTGTATAACTTCAGTATGTCCTGCCTACTACACACTTGAGCCATAACTTCTATTCTCACTTACAGCAAACTAGCTGACTGGCCTATGTGGGCCAACATAAGGCCAATAAATATGCTACACTGTATAATTTAATGACAGAAAAAGAGGTGCACAAAAAATGCTGAAATGAATTAAACCCTTTTTATGCATTAATTACCATATTTACATTAAACAGAACTCTACAGACATTGTACAGAAAACGTGTATAAAGAGACAGTGTGTCAGCTGCTCCGTCATTATAGAGGACGCCCAGCACATACACTCTCACAGCACACAGAAGCAATGAATCCCTCCTCCCTAATGCGGTCAGTTAGTCCCCTGACCTGCTCTGACAGTGCTAACACTCTAGTTCACACTTGAGCACCATGCTGCTTCAGAGGGACTGTGTGTCTGACGGGTTCACAACACACTAAGCTCTACAAAAGACTAAATACACAATGTCAAAGTCACTTTGAGCTACTCAAAACCAAACATTTCACCCCCCAACCCCCTGCCAAAGAGAAACATCCTGCCACTATGGAAACTGTGTTAGTGGAAGGTTTTCCATATCATCCAGACTTATTCCGCACATCACCCGTCAAATGTTTGGACTCACCTGCTCAATTCTCAGTATTATTTTACATGTTCCATAAAAACAGTAAAGTCATAAAATTATGAAGCAACACCAATGGATGTTCTGAGTAACCAAAATAAACGACTGAATGTGGTATTAACAGTATTAAAGGAGTTCCCAGATATGGTGAATACATTGCTGGCTGCTTTCAGAAGCTCTGTTGCACTCAACGCTGACCTGCTAATGTTTGAGATCAGTCATCTCACGCAATGAGGTCTGATCTCACATCCGACACGGCAAAATAAACTGCAGTGACGTAACCAAACTCACCTCAAACTGCGGTAAACACGCGTCGACAGCAAAAACATAAAAAATAACTTCTCCTTATGTAACTTTGAGATAGGTGAGGTTATCAATATTTGTGGCGAAAGAAGTTACTTTTCAGTTATCTAAAGCTTGTCATTGCCCGTTAAGCGATGTAAAATGTGCGTAATCTGTAAACAGTTGTACTATCTGCACATATCTGCAGACACCTGCACACACGTGACTCTGTAAGCCCGGTGATAAATCACAACAAACACACCTGGCCAAACAATATGAATTCTGTGATTTCTGCACGTCTGATCCGCTGACATGTTTACTAAAAGTATCCACACTGCTCTCGGCTAAACCTCAGCGCCGCAGTTTATTCCCGCTTCTAACGCAGCATTTACAAACCTTCACCGGAGAGCTCCGTGTGGCTACGGGCAGATCCCTCACTGCTGTCCCCGGGGGCGAAGCTGAGACGCCAGCCGCGCATCCCACCAGTGACGGTCTCCCTCCGCCGTTTCGCGGCCGCTGCTTAATCCCGTCCAGCAGCCGAACCAAGAGGATGTTGGCCGGTAGGTCGTCGACGGCGCAGTCCACCAGGATGCGGCACTCGGGGCAGCGCAGCTCGTGGCGGGAGCTGACGATATTCTCGAGGCAGCGGCGGCAGAAGGTGTGCTGACAGGGCAGCACTTTCGCGCTCGTATCCAGCCGCTCCAGACACACCGAACACTCCAGCAGATCCAACAGCGACGATTCGTCCATGTTTGCGCTAGTAAACAACGCTCGCGTCGACGCGCGGAGAACGCGGACGGACTCGGTTCGCGCGTGTTAATAATAATGTGCGGAGAAGAGCTCGAGACATACCGGCAGACCACTGCGGTCAAGCCAGCCGCCAAGTAGAAAACCTTAGTCAATCTAGCCGCCACGTTGTTTCGTCGGTCGCGTATAAACTGCGTATTACGGTAAAATCGTCAGAGAACYGATCTGAACGCAAGTGCTGGACTAGCGAACGTGATTTACCCACCTCTCTCTTTCTCTCTCTTTATTTCACTCTCTCTCTTTATTTCACACTCTCTATCTCTCTTTCTCTCTCTTTATTTCACACTCTCTATATCTCTTTCTCTTTATTTTACACTCTATCTCTCTTTATTTCACGCTCTCTCTCTCTCTCTGTACATACATACATACGTACATATATATATATATTTTTATGGGATGTAATTTCTATAGATTTTCTTTAAACAGAGC
>JAZGTJ010001425.1:0-56782 GCA_036877575.1 Botia almorhae | reverse complement strand
GCTAATGTTCTCTAAAAGTTATCAAAACGTTATTGCAGTAACATTAGTAGAACGTTTTTAAATATTATACATCATATATTCCAAAAACATTATTCTTGTCACTAACAAGTCGTTAGTGAAACGTTTTAAAAAGTTACAAAATAAAATGTTAAAATAATGTTATTATAAACAAGCAAGAACGTTAATACAACATCTAAAAATGTTGGACATTTTGAACGTTCCTAGCACGTTACATAATGGTAACAATAGGAAAATGTTTTGACAGCCTTTAAATTGTTAGCTGGGGTGGTATTATTGGAAAATCGGATTTCATTATTGATCTATTTCTTAACCTTTGCCGTTCTTAAAAGCTGTTGTTCATCTTACATCATGTGTTAATCTCACTTACAGAAATATCAGCATTTATCTGTTTTAAAATTCTCCAGAACATTATCCCCTGTGGACTGTAATCCATTTAAATACTGCCGCTGAAGCGCCAATATCAGCTTTCAAAAAGACTAATCTGTTTTCACTGTGGCAGCATTTAATCCAGATTTGATACAATGACATCATTTGATACGGAGCGGCTGTTGGACTGACTGTGACCTCCACCAAACTTCCAGTCCAGACGATGCACAACCAGTAGTCTGAACACACATCATATCATTGTTACCTTGACCGCCATGTTAAAAACGCTGAACAGCTGCTTAACCTATAGTTAAGAAGTCTAGTGGGGACACCAGCATCTAAAACACAATATAAACTGCAACCCACCAAAGCACGGTAGATAACTCTATAACGCATGTATTCATTTAATGTATGCTGTACTATGCAGTGACTATATATGGCTATAGATTTATCTATCTGTCTGTTTGTTGACTTGTATGTCTGTCTGTGTCTGTTTGTACTTTTCTTGTACTTTGTGTGTTTTAATTGTTCCAAGGAGACATTTCATTTTGGAGTTTGTGCTCAAGAGAGCATGAAACCCTCTGTTGTGTTACAATGTTCCATTATAGGTCCATTTGTGTTGCCCTCAGGTAAAAGAATCCATTATCATGGCCATAACTCCTGGAGTTGTGCTGATAATCTTTCTGTGAGGGTTTATGACCGCAGGGCTATTTTGTTCCCCATATAAAATATAGAGACATGATGCGTTCTCCTGTTTTTGACTCTGTAACTGAGTGCTGTGTCACATTTGACCAAATCTATTGCATCATATTTGTCTTATAAGACATTTCCAATGCTCTAATAGCAGTGTGTGTGTGTGTGTGTGTTGTTCTGGTATTCACAACATGATGGGGACCATATGTCCCCACAAGAAGAGTCATGCCAGTAAATTTGGAACTTGTGGGTCATTCTTTGGTCCTCGTAAGGAAACAAAATTATAAATCATACAGAATTATCTTTTTTGAAAATTGAAAATACAGAAAGATTTTTGTGATGTTATGTTTAGGGCTAGTGTAGGGGGATAAAGTACACAGTATGTACTGTATAAAAATCATTACGCCTATGGGATGTCCTCATAAAACATAAAAATATGTGTGTGTGGGGGGCGAGTATGATTTTGGGTTTTGATGTTTCATCAGCAGCACTTCTGTAATATTAATTTATGTAAACAGTGTTACACACAGCGCAGTGTGAAACCCTCAGCAGAACACACGCCTCTTCACCGATCCAATTTTGGACGAGCGCTCGCAATTTATGCAATATTTGTGTCAGGCGTTTCACTGTGGGACTCAAACGCGAGCTAATCCTCTCTGTCAATAGAGGAAATTATGCAAACTGCAGGTTTGAGGCGCTTCCATGATGGAGGAACCTGCAGCGCTCCCTCCATTAGATTCATCAGATTCTGTCCTTTCAGAACAACCCCAGCTAACAGAGGGGTTGTTAGCCCTAAAAGTTCTCTACAAATGATCAAAAAGTTTTTGTGGTAACGTTGGTAGAACATTTTTAGCATTATATGTATCAAAAAGTTATTCTTAAGTAGTTAGTGGAACAGTTTAAAAATGTCTAAAAACTGGACATTTTGAACATTCCTAGAACTTTCAAACAAACCTTTCAGCATGTTTGTTACTTAACAGAAACATTTGGGAAACATTATTACAACCTAAACTGTTAGCTGTGACACCCTCACAAGCGTTTAAAAACAAACACAGATATTGAAATGTCACAATCTATCTGTCTAGTCTATAACAGGCTATTTTCCATATATGATACAAATATACATGGAATATGTAATACCACAAGTATAAATACATATACTCGATTATATATGTGAAAAAACATGTATCTACATCTTCTGTTCGCACGTATATGTTTGGAGTTGTATATTTATATGGGCTACAACTTTCCATATAAATGTTTCTATTTGACCAGATTTTGTTTTCAGATATCAGATGTCTGTATTTAAGTGAGCAATCGCTCACTGTCTGTCACACTGTACCTCATTATGACATCTACTGCAAGAACGGCCTCATAATATACTTGATAAATGTTTAATAATTAAAGCATTAGAACGGCCACCATCTGTCTGTCGTCAAGCAGTGATGCTTCATATTACGTTGTGCAAACACTTTGAGTATCAAATTAATTTCCATTAGAATCTTTTTGAACGTCTTTAATTGGCAACTTTATTTTTAGTCACATTTTGACAGCCGCCTGGCAAATAATGTGTCATTGGCATAACAGTTATTGTTGTCACAGCATCACACACCTTTGTAACGTGTGAGGTATAAAAATGACTCATATCATAATTAAGACGAACAACTCTTAACTTTCAGATGGTTAAAGCAGAGCATTGTGCTGCTTTGTGTTGTATTTTCTCAAAAATGAGTTTCTCTCAAATGCGTTTGGATACTGGATGCATTATAGTAGTATGCATTATAAATAACGCATACTATTTCACCTCATTCACTATTTAAAAACATGTAGTGTGCAGTACACAGTATTTACTGAACGGCGAGCTAATTTTCTCAGATGAACTAAATGCCCTGCAGGTTCTGAGGCTCCACTGGTTCATTTATTTGTTTCTTAGGAAATGAAGTTGCACATCAGTGCAGAAGCGCGACAGAATGAAAGACTGCTCTGAGATTTTATTTCTTCCTCATAAGTGTTTCTGTAGCTCAATGGGTCGAGCGTTGCATTAGCAGAGCAAAGGGTTTGGGTTCGGTTGCCTGAGTGCACACATACTGACGAAATATACAATGTGAATACACTGTAAGTCGGTTTTGATGGAAGCATCGACTAAATGCATAAAATGTAAAAACCTAACTACACTTTCCTGTGAAGCGCCATGATTAAATTGTTTCTTTCCATGCATTTACGTTTTCTCTCTAAGGAACGAAAAGATTTCAAACGGATTGAGTTTCAACATTTGGAATAGTTTCACTGGAGATCTGCTTGACAATCCGTAGTTAGATGAATCCAGTTGGGAATCTGTTTTTTGCTTGTGCCAGAACCAGAATCATGATAGATGTTGTGGCTGCTTGCCACCTTCAGCCCTTAATGTGCATGTCGCTCTTTATTTTCATTTCTTTCTGCCACCTGATTCCCACTGGAATGTTTGGACTTTGTCCCAAGATGCAAACGCAGCTGACAATTTTAGGTTGCAAGAACGTTTTACTAATGTTACCATCAAGTAACACAAACATTAAAAATGTTTTTTTGGAAGATGAATCTTTTGATAACTGAGAAAGCTTAAGCCTAAATGTTCGGAGAACGTTCTTTCAGTAACATTAGTAGGATGTTTTTAACAGTATATGTCATGTTTAAATAACATCCTGATAACCAAGCTTTTAACATGGCAAATCTTAGAAGTTGTTGAGATGCCTTCTGAAATGTCTCCATTTGCTCTTCTTTTAATCTCATTGTCTTGGAGAAGCGGTTGAGATCGTATTTGTGATGTTTAGCTGAGTGAGAAAGAAACAACTGTCAGTTTTAGAGTGATATAGAGTTACACAGTGAGGAACCGAGAACACGTGCTCAAAGCGTGACGTTCTCGACCTTGTTAGAACACGCAACTTTGACACTCGACAACTAGTGCTGCATATTAAACGCTTTAGTCAGACATTTTCCTCCCTCACACAGGAAGTGTCATCAGAACAGATGCTGCGCTGAGATATTTGTCCTGTTCACATAATAAAGCCATGAGGGAATTCAAGAGAGTGAAGAAACCAAACTAGAAGTTTTCCCGTTTCGTCCACTGGGTAAATGCTGGGGTTTGGTGCGCAGCTAACAGGGAACGTTCCTGGAACATTGGCTAACATTTTCTAAACGCTTTCTCAGCGTTTTACTAATGTTCTTGCAGTAACGTTAGTAAATGTTACAGAATTTAAACAAGTTTAAAAAATGCTTTTAGAATCAAGCAATAACGTAGGGAAACGTTCCTACCACCTTAAAATTGTTAGCTGGGTATTTGTCAGTGTGTTGTATGTGCGGTTCCTAGCGTGTTGTGGGTGGTTGCTATGATGATATAGGTGGTTGCCAGGGTGTTGCTAGGGTGTTGCTATAGAAAAATAACGCATCTCCTTCTAAAGGCCACATGATTTATACGATCATTTACGTCTGTAGTGCAGACAGACACATGCCAACGGTTAATACTGAGGTTATAAACAAGCACCTAATCATAAATACGGGCATAATCATAGTAATATCCACCAATACTTTAAACCTAGCAAGAAATACCTGTAAGCATTGCTTTAGACATCTAGATGTTTCTAGCATGTGTGTAACTGTCTAATAAAATCCGTTCACATGAGCACTTGCATATGACCAGAGACGAAAACAGTGTGACAGCAGCCACTGGCCCAGTTCTGAGCAGCAGCTAACACATGAGGACATACACTTCAAAACATGTTCTGTGAGAAGTGCTCAATCCAACCTCCAAAATCTGATGCCTCACCTCACCGTGGCCTCAATAAAAGGCACATGAGGGGTAGAGAAAGAGAGAGAGGGAGGGAGAGAGAGGTGGGGTTGGGTGAGGTGACAGTAAAAGCATTTCCACATCACCGCAGTCCTTCAAAGGTTTTACCTTCTGATCTGCCTCTTCATTCACTCTGTTTTTTGTTCTCTTTGTGCATCTGTTTTCTCCCATCACCCCACCATCTCTCTCTCTCTCTCTCTCTCTCTCTCTACCAATGCAACACAAAGCAAAGCAGCCCATCAGGACATCAGCTTCATTATGCTGCTTTTATCTGCCTTTCCTAGAAACCATTAGAGCGTGTGACCATCGACCGCATACAAACATGCGACAAAATGCAGATTTTCTTACCTTGCCGTAGTGTGACGAGGAATCTACAAGCCTCTCCTGCCAGGAAGAGGCTTTGTGGGGCTGAATTAACACACACACACTCACACGCACACACACAAACACGCTCACACACGTTCAATCAACCTCCCACTGCAGGCTGCCGTCTGCCTGAGAGAGCCAGATGCATTTGTGCCTGCAGCTCCACGCATGCACGGCCATCTCAGAGCTGTTGTGTTGGAGATGATACATTGTGCTCAAAGCCCATCTGATGTCCCCGTGGTGCTCGATACCCATGCCGCTGTGATGCCATGGTGAAACAAGGTACAGTTCACATCTAGAGGATATGAGAACAGGCTGCTGCCCTCCCCTTCTGCATGTCTCTCTCTCTCGCTCTCTCTCTCGCCTTCTGTCTCTCTCTCTCTCTCTCTCTCTCTCTCGCTCACTCTCTCTCTCGCTCGCTCCTGTGGGTTGTCTTTGCAAAGACCCTTTAAGCAGGAGCTGTATGTGTGTGTGTAGCAGAGATATGGCAAAGGAAAGCATCACCTAGGAGATGGTTCACGCCTCCTCTGTCGCCGTGGTGATCCATTTCCACGTGAGCGAGTGATTTGAGACGACAGGTAGCCTCAGCTGAGAGGTGCTGTACGCTGATAAACTGGTCACTCCATGAATAATGCATGAGATAATGAGGGACATTATGGACAGATGAAATAACAGCAGCCATATGTCATTCTACACATCTTCAGATATCACAATTGCCATGGTAACCATAGTTTCTGCTAGAAATACCAAACAGCTGTTGTTAAAATCATAATCAATTACGATGAGATCTTCAAACAGTGTGAGACACCTCACAATCTGTCTGTCATTTTGTGTCATTTCTTATTTTGACGACAGTGGCATCTGATTTCAACGCACCATTGTTTTACTGCAGTAACTGTGGTATTTTGGTTCGTAACTATGGTAACTGTAAGAATGTTCCTTAAATATTAAAAAGCTAACCTTAGTTGTATGATATATGTTCAAAGAAAACTGTGACATCACAGTTTTTAAAGAAATAATAATAAAATAATGTGCCGGACCACTTACACTGTTATATTCAAGCATTTCAGTCTTTTAATAAAGTTTTCTTTATTACGATTTATTACACATTCATGTTTAAGCTTTCATATATATTTACATGTAACTTTAAAAATCCACAGACAATACCTATAATACAAATCAACAGACAATGTCTAACAATACAAATCAACAGACAATGTCTAACAATACAAATCAACAGACAATGTCTAACAATACAAATTATGTAAATACAACAACTAAAAATCTACAGAAGAAAACTAGATATTTTAAAGGTCCCTGGCACTTTCAAAATAATTTTTTAATGTTTTCATTACATAGAAACGTTAGGAAAACATTCTTACAACCTAAAATTAGCTTCACTGAAAGCTTTTGTTGTGTCGTATGAGAAAGAGGACAGAAACAAAGACATCAGGACTGGGGTGTTGGGGGGGGGGCAGTAAATTATTTCCACGACAATGTCACAACAGTCGTCTTTTGAGTTTGTCTTTAGCATATTAAAGACAGGGTAGGTAATCTTTTCCAGAAACATTGTTTTGTTATGCTGGCTGAAAGTCTCTGCACATCCTGATAGCAATCACTAAATAAAATGGTCTAAATATATTTATGTATCTTCTGTGGAAGGGCAGGACCATAAAATGTGTTCGTCCAATCATTGCATTCAGCCCGAATGCAATGATAAGATGTCCTACTTGCCTGTCAAACTATGTATTTGCATGCTTCTGCTCACTATTGGAGGAGGCGTGGCTTTTCTTATGCCTTCAAAGCTAGATTGCTCTTGCTAGCCTCTCTGAAATGACCCACCTTATCTTTAATAAAAGGAATTATGCTACATTTCGCTGAAATGCTACACTCAAAGCTTTCAGCTGATGTGACATCATCAACCAGAAATCTGATTTCACAGCATATAATGAATCTACCCTTACAAAGCTGTAAGCCTGCAAACGTATTATTGTCGTATTCAGTTGCAAGAAGCAAAAGATGATTGTATTTTTAGCACTTTATTTCATGTCTGGAAGCACTAAAATACTTTGACAATATCCGAATCATTCAGTATAAAATATAATGATAATTTATTATGATAAACTCTGTATGAAATTACAAAAATGCAAAATAGGAGCATTGTCCCTATATATCTCAGACGTTTGGACTTGTCTGTCCTTTTGACACTAACATTAACATGAACTGGTTTAAAACGCTGGTTTAAACGTTTTGGGGCATAAATGGTGTTTGCTGTAGAATAAACTGATAATCACTTATAATGAACTATTAGGTCATTTTGAAAGGATCAGTTGTTTGGTCAAATCAATACATCTTGAAACCTGATACTTGTTTTGATATCTTTGATAATAATGTTTATTTATGTTTGTGATGCAGCTGCACAAGAAATCTTGATGTTAAATTAAAGATGAGTCATGATTCAGATTTATTAGACGTTTTATACCGTTTTTGCTCTACAGATTTCTCCAGAGAAACAAGATGTAAAACCACAGGAACAGAAACACTGTCACATGAAAATCTGCACAGCTCTCTAAATTACATTAGATAATCAGACAGCATTAACCGGCTTTCTGCTTAGCGGCCTACATTTAAACTCGATAAGGTCGCACTTCAGCACCATCTGCTGTCACAAATATGTGCACTACACTTTTGTTAACTAGGTGAGTCTTACTATTACTCTTGCTCATCGTTAGTGGTCGGAACAAACCCAAAAGCCAAGCTAACAGCATTCATAACAGCTATTATTGTCACAGACGCACAAGAGATCTCAAATCATATGAAGACCTGTGCTATTATTACAATGATTTACAACGTCACCCTGCAGTTTTTGAAGCAAGAAATCCCATTTACTTACAATGGACAGCTGGATCATAGTTGATACACCTCTAAACTTCACAGTAAACAAGTTTTTCTGTTGTTTTGCGTTACATGGTACTGCTGCTCTGTTGCTTGCCTGCGTTTTCAGTTTGATGAATCTTTCTGGAAGATGATGTTGTGATGAAGAATAAGCAGTTTATGAGGTCAAAGTATGTTTCATTTATTGAAGTATTAAATCAACAAACACCTCACATGCATATTACAGTATAATGTCTATTTACGAATGCATCTCTATGAAGCATTTTAAATGCAACACTCAAATGTGAGATTTCTACATTTTCTGATCCTCAAATATGCTGAAAAATCAGTCGCTATAAAATTTATACAAGTACGTAAAACTTAAAACAAACTATATACAAAAACAGTAACAGTGAGCAAATACAAAACATGTAAAACAAACACTGACTTGGGCACCGTTTCAAATTCTAGTAAGCTGCCTGCCTAGATAGCATTTTAAGCATGATGGGCATGTGAAACACAGTCAATCTATTCACGCTGTGAAGTCCACAGACACTTTGTTTCCTTGACCGCTGTTTGTTTGTAGTTTGAGAGCTTGTTTATGACGGTATCGCTCGGCACGCAGCTCCTCGAAGCAGAACTCCGTCACTCCGCTGTACAGCAGCTCCTTGCAGTACATGCTCTGCTCCTGCGTCTTTCCTTCTTCCTGTTGCAGTAAATGCGAGTGCTGCGGTCTCTCCTGCAGCATCTTCAGTGGCGTCTGCTGCGGTTTGCATGGCTTGCGGGCTGACAGCACAGAGTTCACCGCTGGGTTGATTTTACACGGCGTTCTGAGGAAACAAACAAATAAACAGGTGAGGACAAAGAAACTGTATGCAAGAGAAGCATTCATGCATTCATACTGACCAATCAGAAACATGTAACATTACAGACATAAAACATGACAAATGTTTCACTATTTTTTATTTTACTGATAAAAATGTGACAAAATGATCAAGCGACGAAACAGATCAAATGAGAAAACATGCGCAGTTAAACTGCTGTGCACAGAGACGAGTGGTGCAGAGACAAGCTGCAGACTCTAGATCTTCTGATTAAACTCACACAGCGGGGGGCTGGTCATCCTCCTCCACAAACGGCTGGAAGGTGGGGGTGGGGGGTGGAACCGCAACACTGAGGCCTGATCTGGACTTCAGCGGTAACTGGAATTAAACACACAACAGTATTTACCACACCAGTGTGACTCTTGATCTACCAGATCAACAGTTGATCAACAGCTGCTTCCACATGTGTGATGATTTTAATTCTCCTATAGCTGCTCCAAAACACAAATCTGACACTCTCTGAAATCTACTGAAGATCAGAGCGGTACCTTCACATTGGTCCACTTCTCAGGCTTCTGCTCGTTTTCTTTGGCTCTGGCAGTAGGTGGCGCTGTCCAGATCTCTAGTTTAGGCTCCTGTGGTTCAAGATCTGGAGTTTTGTTCTCATCAAATATCATCAGACGGCCGTTCTGTTTCGGGCCCAATGGCTGTTTAAACTCCAGCCCACGAGAATCTGCATCACAGAACACATTTAGACTGAACCATGTGAAACCTTCTTCAGTGTCAGTAAGCTGTCGCACTGCTGTGGAGAAACAAACGTGTCTGTGAATATGTTTGGAGATGAAGTTAAACAGTGACTCACAGCCGACTGACGCGTTCACTCTGTTGATGGGAACAACTGCCTTCTTCTTTCCTTTTGTCTTTAGCTCAGCCAATGACATTCTCTGCAGCCCTTCATCATCACCATCATCATCATCATCCGCGGCTATCTGCCCATCAGTCATGGATGACATCATCTGTCTGCACACGCGTGCCTGCAGAGCTCTGGCAAACAAAGACAAACGCATTATTATTCCAAACCCTGAAAATGACAGGAAGTGACCTGAAAACAACAGGAAGTGACTGCTGAAAAGGTGGAATAAACAGATCATTAACGTATGTTCCTGCAGCACTAGTTGTGTTCCTTGTGTTCCTGTAGCTTAGCTGGTACAGCATTGCATTAGCAACGCAACGGTTGTGGGTTCGATTCTCAAGGCACACGTGTACTGATCAAATGTATATCTTGAATGCACCGTTAACTGCTTTGGATTACATTTAAGGCAAGAGGTTCGGACCTGTGGAACACATGGAGTTTATCTGTGGGTTCTGCGCCGCACTTGATCCCGTGTTGAAACGTGCTATCAGCCATCTTCAGGTTCCCCCGCTTCTCGTGTTCCTCAGCCCAGGCGATGTACAGAGCAGCCTGCATCGTTCCTATGCCTTGAGCCTGCATGTAGCGGTAGACGTCCATCGGTTCAGAACAGCTCTCAGCCTGGAACCAACAACAAACAAGTTATTTAACACACTGAACAGACACACACACAATGACCTGCGCGTGAGTCACATTCATCACTCACATAATCAATCCAGAGCTCAACGTAACGCGTGTCATTATGATATTTCTTGTCATCTGTGAAGAGCTTCACAGCTCTCTGCAGAAGAACCGATAGATTACTCTCCTTCCCTCCCTGAGGATACGTCTGTTTCGTCCACTTTATGTACCTGTAAAATAATAATCACCTGCATAAATGACTTTGAAATCACAAACACAACTAAGTTAACATGTAGGTGACACGTTCAACAAGAGAAATCTTTACAATAGGACTAGAAACATTTATTAACAACGTGTTTTACAGCTCACCTGATCCAAACATCTAGAGGGTCTTCACCATCATACAGACGCAGCTCAGACTCAAACTCTCTGAAACAGCAAAGATGACATTAATGACTGTATCTAATGATGTGATGTGTCTTTTGCAGGGTTAACAACACTCACTGCTTCCTCTGATTCAGGGCGACGTTGTTTCCCTCGTGTTGTTGACGCAGTGCCTGGTGCAGGGCAGTCATGGCTCGGCCCTGTCTGAGGGGCTGGATGTTCTCCTTACATAACTCCCAATCGGCATCACACTCTGCCATGCTGGTGATCAGACCTAATAACAAAGCCAGAACCAGTTTTGCCCTTTTCTTGATGTAATCTCAGTTAAACCTTTCTTAGCATATAACCCCACCCTCCATTCAGAGTGATCTTCAAAGCCACACCCCTCCAATAGCGCATGGAGATATGCCAATAGATAATATGCCACAGTTTGACAGCAAGTAAGATATCCTATCAATGCATCTGGACTGAATGCAATGATTGCATGAACAGTTTATGGTCCTGCACCTTGCACAAAGACATGCATGTTGCCATCAGCAGTTAAGAGACTGTCAAGCATAACAAATATGTTTCTGGAAAAGATCGCCTACCCGGATTTAACCAGATCATCAAACCATCGTCTAACAGTTATTCTAGCTGTACACGTAAACTCACGTAAAAGTCACTCTTTGAAAGACATTTTACAATGTGAATATGGATTACTGCTACATGACATACCAGGATAATGTATGATCACCAAAACTCATATATAAGCGCTTCACATCCTGAGATAAACCTTTTAATAGCGATCGATCGTTTTACATGTGAAAATACCGTAAAACAGCAAAGAAACACGTGTGAGCAACGCATACAAGCTGCAAAACAAAACACACCATACTGAAATAAGAGAAAACAAACACTAACCTTTCTCAACAAATATCCTTCGTCCAAATGTTGTTGTGTCTATGCTGTATAAATGTACAAAATTGAGCTTATTTACTTTTAAACAAGCCGTGTATTGACCTCGCACAGTCTGAGCCGTTTAAACATAAACCAAAAGCCGCTGAAGGGATTCCTATTGGAGGAGCCGCTCACGTGACCAAACGACAACCTTCCGTTGGATCGCTGAAGTCATTTTAACGTTGGGTCCTTATTAATTTTCAAACAAATATATTTTTCTTAATTATTTTATTAAAAATGTGTTATAATGGAAAAACCTTATATTTTGAGAATATTTCAATTTGTAATGACGAGAGCGTCACATTTTTGGCTTGTCATGGTGCATGCTGGGAATTTGGATTTTCCGATGACGTTGAACTTTAACATTTTAATTTACACGCGTCTGAATTCATTCAATATAATTTAAATACTGGTTAAGTATTTATGCACGTGTAATAAGTACCTGTAATTACATATATACAGCTCTCCTCGAACGATTGACGTTTTTAAACGTCAGGAGAAACTACATTTCCCAGACCTCATCTTCTCATGATGTTTCCTGTATTTTGATGACGTCGATTCCTTGATTCAACACAAACGTGTTAGTGTATCCTTATCGTAGAATAAATGAATTAGACGACGTCACTAACAAACATATTTAATCTTAAATCGTGGACCCTTAAAACAACACACTTGTGAAATGATGTCTATATCTGTTTCCTGAGGAATTTCATCATGGATCATCGTTGTTACTGCTGTGCATCAAAATTTAGTATCTTCAGAAAAGAGGTTAGCTCTTATAAATACATATTATTTGCGTTAAACGCGTGGAGTAAAGGTGTTTGACTCAGTTGTGTGTTTTCGCAGTTGGGCTGTAAAAGCTGCGGTCATTCTTTCTGCGCCGGGTGTCTGTCACACACCGCTTCAGTGCCAAAATGTGGAAACAGTCAACAGAAAGTCTGCAAACAGTGTTATGGAAACCTAACAAGGTTTGAAAGCCAAACGCAGGTCACATTTCAGCACATACGCTGTTTATATGAGGATTTAAATGCACAGCTGACGGGTCATTTTGTGCTTCAGCACAGGAAATCAGAATGATGCGGGCAGATGGTCCCCACCAGAAAACTACAAGAAGTAAGATCATGTAACTGTCACGTGTGATAAGCAGTTTAATGTCACTGGAAGAACAGTTAGATGTTGTGTGTTGACAGGCGTGTTGCTGCTCTTGAAGCCAAACAGGCTCAACCGGGGCGGCCGCCCGCAGCCGCAGGTGGTAAGAGCATGTCTGTTGGTCATGTCTCAACCAGGGGTCTCAGTAAAGAGGATCAGGTCATTGCTCAGAGACTACAGAAACTGAAGGAGGAAACCAAGCCAAGTAAGAAGTGCCTTTGTGAACGTATATACTGTGTGTTGATATGAACTTCATCCCGGCGAACAAGTTTAGGTTCTAGAAACGTTTCCCTAATGTTTCTTAAGTAACAAACACATAAAAAATGTAATTTTGAATGTTAAAATGTCCAGTTTTTTGGCCTTGTATTAACATTATTGCTTGGTTATAAAAATGTTATTCAAACTTCTGTAATGTTTTAAAAATGTTCAATAACTTAAGAATGACCTTTTTTCATATATGATATATAAAATGTAAAAAACAATTTACTAAGATTACTGCACAAACGTTTTGTAAGACTTTCTCAAGACCTCATGTATTTCAGGGGAAGCCTATGAACTGTAACGCACTAATCAGATACTCTATGTCTGTCTGTCTGTCCTGACAGAATCTGTACCATCAGAGAAAGAGCTGGAGTCTCGCCTCGCCGCTTTAAAAACACCTCTTCAGCCCGTGCCCTCCTCTGAGGAGATGCAGGACCGTCTGGCTGCTTTACAGGGGCGACCGGCACCCTCTCAAAACCCCCGGCCTGTAATTTACAATCACCTCCACTTGAAATCGTCCTTCAGGAGCTTTGACATGATTATGACTCAAGATCATGTGGGTGTTTGTAGGTTCATCAGCCTCCTGACAGCCGGAGCCAGACAGAACAGACCAATGATTTACTCACCCAGATGACGGATGAGGTTGCTATTGACAACCAGCATCAGACTTCAGAGGGTAATTTCATAACTCCTGCTGATGATAGTCATTGTAGGCTGATTGGGGTTGCCAAGCAACACAGCAATTAAAAATATGGTTCACTCAAAAATGACAATTTTTCCATCATTTACTCGCCCTCATGTCATTCCAAAACCTATGTGACTGTGTGTTCCACAGAAGATATGTTGAGAAATATCTCAGGTTTTGTGTGTCCATACAATGGAAGTCAAAGGGTGCCACTGTGCACCAGCGTATTTCAAAATATCTTTATTTGTGTTCCTCAGAAGCAAACGTCAAACAGCTTTGGAATGACATGAGGGTGAGTAAATGATTTCTGGGTGACCTATATAGAAGTTGCATTAATATAGAATTGAATTCATTTATTTGTATGGTCACAGGTGTGTGTATTGGCAGTTTTGGAGCTGATTTGAACATGGCTCATCCAATCAGATTTTGACACAGTTTTATCAGTTGTATCATGTGTGTTGTAAATGACGGCCAGGCTGTGAAAGGTCTCCTGAGGATGCTAAAGTCTCACAGTGTTCTCCGTTAAAACAGATGAACCATTAAACGACCTTAATAAACTGGAGGGCTGGAGCATGAATGAGAATGTGGATGACAAAGAGCTGTCAATCAAACAGCTGGAGGCGGAGAAAACCCGTGTGCTGGAGGAAGCCATGCAGGAACTAAAGAGAGGCAAGCAGAACCAGGAGCAGATGCTTCAGATGGCAAGGAGACTGGCTGTGCTGCAGGGCCGAGACCCAGATCAGGGTAATCTCAGATACAGCTGCAATATTCTTTCAATTTAAGGCGATTTTTTCCAGACACATTTTTGGTTATGCTGGTTAAAAGCCTCATCACATCAGGATAGCAATCACTAAGTGCTTTATATATATATATATATATATATATATATACACACCAGGACCATAAAATGTTTGTCCAGTCACTTGCCTGTCAAGCCATGTATGAAGTCATGTGTTATAAAGGAGGCGTGGCTTTGGAGAGCGCCCTGAACATAAGGCGGAGTATTATGCTTGTAAAGCTAGTCTGCTATTGCTAGCATTTCCCTACCTTTAAATTATACTGTTCTATTGTCACGTCCAGAACCGCGAGGAAGTTTTTTTTACGTGTATCTGATCTAAATCGTCCTGCTGTGTTTGTACGTGATTCATCACTCCACATTATTCTAAGATAAAAATATCTCTCATCATCATTCATCTAAACATTAAACCACCTCTGCTTCTGAAACAACTCTCCACTGCAGCTAAAGTAATCAAGGCTGTGTGGGCGGGGAAAATGATATTAACCTAGAAGATAACGTGGCCCATTTTCAATCAGCTCCCACTCTGTGTAATATCCAACAGAAGTTTCAAAGCAGCACATTGTGTCTGAAATGTTTGTCTTTCCAAACATCGTGTTTTTAGTATTTTGTGCGATGCGTGACATCACAATATTTTCTGTGTCTGTTCAGTCGGCCTGTCAGACATCCAGCAGTCAGACAGTGATGAAGAGAACGAGGAAAAGGCCGTCAACAGGGTTCTGAAAATGGTATGTTGACTTGACTTTAAAATGATGTTGCTTATGGAAAACAATCAGTACAGGGCGTCCAAGCCTTTGACATTTTGACCTTTTGCAATTCACATACCAACCACAAGAGGCTGCTGTATGGCTGATTTACAACATGTGTGTGTGTTTTGTGGGTCACATTCAGCTGTCAGACGAAGCAGCTCTAGATGAGGCCAGTGGTTACAACATCCCTCCAGAACTGAGTGGCCCAACAAACACAGAGAACACATGCAACAGGAAGCCGGTAATAAACCGCAGAGGCCTGTGTGACGCGTGTCTTATACTGCAGTATCAGATCTGCAGTTGTGTGTGTGAATTAAGATGAAATGATCTGTTATAGATTTCAAAGCAGACATCTAAACCCAAGCCTGCAGCTGCGACCTCACAGTCTCGTCTCCTAAATGATAATGAAGATGAGGATGAGGAGTTGCCATGGTGCTGCATCTGTAACCATGACGCAAGCATCCGCTGCCACACGTGTGATGGAGATCTGTACTGCGGCCGCTGCTTCAGGTGATTTTACATAATACATTACATAACAGACCAAAATATCACAGAGACCTGTGATCAGTTCATAACAGTTCATAACAATTATAACAGTTCATTTTGTTCAGTAAAGTATTTCATGTTTGTCTTGACTGAATTGTGAGTTATCTTTTGATGGGTTCCCCATGCGTTTTCCAAATGGTTATCATGCAAAATGTTGCTGCCGTTGAGTCTAATTACAAGACTAAAGTAGACGAAGCTAATTTTGGATTCCTTTATTGTACCACAGGGAAGGTCACAACAAATATGACAGAAAAGATCACCGCACATCCTCATACACGGCACCCAAGGTAGCCAAGAGGACAACATGATTCTGTGTGACTGTTTATTTAAAGAGATTCACTTTACATTAAACACTCCAATAGTTAGAGATATCTAATAGTTAACAGAAATTACTGTACGTTGCCTAAATATATTGACGTTACTGTAGTTTTAAAGACAAGATGGTCTCAAACTGTGTGTTTTAATGTCTTACTGATTCTGTGGTAATAAATAGAAATGTATTTTTAACAGCTTGAAATGAATGTTGGATTTAGCTTGTAAGCTTTAGACTATTATCGGTCTGTAATCAAAACTGGATCATTCTGATTTAAAAAGCTTCAATTAAAAAGTTTCACTGAAGCAGGTCATGTGGTTTATGAATCAGTCATGTGACACACCTGTAGCCATGCAGTGACATCATTCATCTGATCTTAACCCTGTTCTTTTACTAGTTACAAGTGTCACACAAAACCTCAAAACTAAGACCTTTAAATATTAAAGTCTTAGTTTCACTTTGTATAAAATCTGACATGGAACCATTTTATCAAAACAGATGGTGTTCTTAACTGGTTAAAGATTATGTTATCAGTTGGAGTCTATTTAAAGCGGCTGGATTTTGAACAGTCATTTACACTGTGTTATGTTCCTTTGGCGTTTGCTGTGTGTCATAAATACTTAAAAGGACAGAACTGAAGGCAGACTTGTGTCAGGTTGTCACACACAGACAATATGACGGGAAGTCATATTGACAGAGCAACGCACACAAACTCTGGAGAAAGTTTCAGCTTTGATGTTACAGCATAATTTTTGTTCTCATCTTCATACAAAATTGTGTGACAGTTTTGTGCATCTTTTTTATTTTACTGGAATTTCGCTTTGCACCGACAAATAAGATAAAAAAATAAACGCTAAAGCAACATTAACATCTAACCGAAACCTCATTCATTCACATTATATAAATGAAAAGTGATCCTAGGAAAACATGACCAACCTCGGCTATAACCTGACTTCACACCTTCAGTAACATGATCACAGTAAACAGCAAAGGTTAATGACTAACCAGGAAATGCAGACATAAAAGTTAACCTTCACCCATCTGTACTATCATGACCACTGCGTGAACTTACCCTCATACAGCATTGTGTTTGTGTTTAGATTTAAATACTTCATACAAGGAAAATGAAAGAGAACGATGACCTGAGTTCTTTTGATTTATTATTAATAAAGGAAACTTTTCAAATGTTGAGTCCGAATCTTAAATCTTGAAAAGAAACAGTTTATTGTTACATACAACAATTGTCAAAACAAATATATGTATAAATAGGCAACCGAATGTACATGTCACAAAAAAATCATGTGAGTAATATGCAATACATTTGATCTGTGATGCGACGCTGTGTCTGCTGGGAGCATTAGAGAACCGTACAGTAAATGATCCAAACACTGTTTAAAGAAGCTGTCATTATTATACGAGTTTCACTGTAGACAGAAACCTCCACAGACTCATACACATACAGGGTGATACAGGGGCGGAGCTAGAGGCAGGATTGGGCTGGGTGGGGCTAAAGTAGGGGCGGGGCAGAGTAGTTCACATTATCTTGAAAATTCCAGACTTTGACCTAATCCTACTTCTTCAAAGATCCGGACATCTTGCGAAGTCCCTTTATCCGATAGAGCAGCCCATTGATAAAGTCCTGAGAAGACAGAAATCTTCATTGAAGTTTAGCAAAGTGCTCCAAAAACATTTTATATTACAGTAAAGTGTTAAAATTACAGTAAATATAACTGCCAGTAGTTGGTAGGGTTTTATCATTAAAAAACAGTGACAACTATTTAAGATTTAATGTATATTACAGTAATTTATGTATTTTACAATAATTCCTGTAGTTCACGTGTTCCTGTAGTTCAATTGGTGGTGCATTGCGTTAGCAGCGCAAAGGTTGTGGGTTCGATTCCCAGGGACCACAGGCACTGACAAAATGTATAACTTGAATATACTGTAAGTCACTTTGGATAAAAGCATCTGCCAAATACATAAATGTAAAATGTATTTAATTATATACTGTACAGCCCATAACCAAATACTAAATGCCAATCATAGTGTAAAAAAATATGTCAATATTCCAAAGCCGTCAGAGTTCTTTTTATAAAGCATAAATAAGAAACTCTGAAAGAAACAAGATTGTGTTATTGGATCGGTATCTATAGAACGTTCCGTTAAGATTTAAGATGTGTTTATGATGTCAGGGGTCAAGTTTTGTCTTACCTCCTTTGGCTTTCCACATTCTTGCAAAAGCTCCTGTTAAAAGAATAATCATGAGCAACATGTATAAATTCCCTGACAATCTTTTAAGATAAAGATTTATGGTCGCTTTTATTGTTATTAAAGATGCAAGTAATGAAAACAGCCCCCATGTGTCCTGCTGATGTTTCTCATGGTTCTACTTGTACTGCTGTGCAGAACGTCAACATACGTGCAATCTGGATCTCTGTTGCCCATCTGTGAGCTCTAGAAGTTCATCGATGTCGATCTCCAGCTCGGGAATGTCCTCCTCCTGCACGAGAACAGACAGAAAGTTCTCTCAACGTTCTTTCAGTTATCCGAAAAACGTTCCTTACGGTAACATTAGTAGAACCCTTTTTAACACTGTGTATCATATAAGTTGTTGGTGGAACACTTCAAAAACATTACAAAATGTTTAAATACTGTTCTTGTAACCAATTGGTGGTAAGGTGCCTTGCTTAAGGCATTGATAATCGAACCCACAACCTTCAGGTTACAAGCCTGACTCGAACCATTAGGTCACAACTGCCCCACTGTGGCCTAAATGTCATGTGATTTACCACATGACATTTCTTTGTGTCCTCTAAAATGATCTGTGAGGTTTAATCTCAGATGAGCTTGGAGCATTAGATCTCTGCTGGAAGGCTTTTAATGACCTCCGCTCTTAAAAGCATCACATTTAGAAGACAGTTAAGAGAAACGACGTCCCCCATAGTGACGCCGCATTTAAAACCCACACCACTGACTTTAAAATCACCTCACTAATTGCTCCATAAATGAATATCAGAGGAATCCAGAGATGAGGACTTCAGGAGAAAACCGCTGTGTTAGCAGGATGCTAATTACCCCACGAGGGCAGTTTTTATTGCTGTGGGGAGGGGAAAGGTGTTGCCACCATCTACACTGGTAAAGATTTTCCAGTAATCTCCTCACACATACTAGTTGTGTATTACTTGCGTTTTATGTTACTCATAACGGCAATAATGGTGAGCACTAATGCACACAAGTGTGCATGACATCAGACAGCACGTGAGTCATGTGATATTTAAAAGCAGGGTCTCCTCAAGGCGCAGGACCATAAAATGTTCATCCAATTGTTGCATTCAGTCCGAATGCGATGATAGGATGTCCTACTTGCCTGTCAGATTATGTATTTGTATACCTCCATGCACTTTTGGAGGAGGCGTGGCTTTGGAGATCGCTCTGAAGGGAGGGGGCGGGATCTTACTCTTTCAAAGCTAGCTTGCTATTGTTAGTTTCTTCGAAATCCTACCGTACCTTTAAATGATGCTTGTTTTTGCTCTTTCTGTAGCTTTCTTTGCCTGTAAGTGTATTCTTTCATTGTGCGTACATAAGAAATGTGAATTCTGCTAAACATAAAGAAAATCATAGCGTTTAAAACAACACAATAGCAACAGCATTGACATGGGCGAACGATTTGTTTAAACGATAATAATTCTTTTACATTTTGTTAGAGAAGGGGCAAAGTATTTGGTCTCCGATGGAAACATCATGTGACTGGAGCTAATCAGCCTGTGTGTGTTGTGTCTGAATGAGATTACACAGATCAGACGAGGCTGATTTCATAATGTGGATCCATTACTAATCTGATCTTCTCTCTCTTGTTTCCTGCTGCAGGCTGTGAGCCATTAAACTCTCATACGGTGGAAATGTTCTTTAATATGGGCAGCGCTGTGCAGCCTCTTTTTCCCCTCAGAGACAGAGAACAAACACACTACAGTGTCAAGCCACACATTCAAGGCCCTCTTACAAAACCTTACAACGGAAGGCTGTTTTCTTTCAAAACACCACAATTATTACAATAACCGTGTTAAACCCAGTGTCACCCACCACTGTCTTAAAAAAGCAATTAAACAAAATGGCGGAAATGTTCTGAAACTGTTTCACTGTTGGAAGGAGATGCTATATGCATTTATTTATGGTGTTTGCTAAGGCAAGCATTATGACTGCTAATATATAGTATTTTTTCGGGGGTTTTTTTTCTAAATAGATTACACAGAAGCTAATTATGTTCTAAAACAATAACTGGTAAAGGTCTCTGGTCGAAACATTTTACTTCAAGATTTGCCAGCTTATATAATTGCATACATTTAGTTTTTGGATTTACTGTATCCCACAACCGTGCGTGTGTGTTATGGATGTTGTTTATTTATTGGTTGGCCTGGTAAACAATAAAATGAGCCACCAGGTAAAATAAACACAGAGAACACACAATCACATAGCAAAGCTCTAACAAGCATCCAGAACACCTTAGCAACCACCCTGAACACCCTAGCAACTGCATACCAACAGCTTGGCAACCACCCTACTATGAATCACTCGTGTTCTATGACTTCACACAGTGTATCATTACACAGAGCAAATTCATCTTTTTTTGTACCAACAGGGGCAGCCGTAGCAAAACTCAGTCGAGTTATTTTTGTTAAAATAAACTGGAGCTTGTGATTGGATGTTAGGGTTGGCCTGACTAACCAGAGGATCCGGTGAGTTCACGCATAAATTACAGATGCTCGTAAATAATGCATGTGTTGACAGTGGGAGGGGCTGTACAGGCTTCCACGCGGAAGCATCAGAGATCCACAGTGAAACCCTTCTGCTGGGGCATGCAAAATTAATCACCTTCACCAAATGTGCAGAGACACTCCCAAACCACAGTAACTACTATAGTAAAGCTCATTCATAAGGCAGGATGAACGATCTTTTCCAGAAACAGTGTTTGTTATGCTGGTTTAAAATTACAAAGTTAAGGTGGTCTAAATGTATATTTATGTTTTTCACGAACGACGCAGGACCCCAAAATGTTTGTCCAATCATTATATTCGGTACAAATGCAATGATAGGCTGTCCTATTTGCCTGTCAAACTATGTATTTACACACTTCTGTGCT
Source organism: Botia almorhae (assembly GCA_036877575.1). Lineage (NCBI taxonomy): Eukaryota > Metazoa > Chordata > Actinopteri > Cypriniformes > Botiidae > Botia > Botia almorhae. The sequence continues at coordinate 35,328 of JAZGTJ010001425.1, read as the reverse complement.
ATCAAAGCTAGCATTCTATTGTTAGCCTCGCCAAAAATTGCCTACCCTAACTGCTCAGTTCTCTTATGAAGAGGGCAAATTCCTGTAGACTCTTATTAAATTAAAATAACTTAGCAACAAACAAAGCTGTAAGTATAAGACTGTATGTGATGTGCTGAAAAACTGATTTTCATAACACGACAGACACCAAGAGGCAAAAAATGACAGAAAACATAAACTCTTTAAATAGACTGCTTTAGAATCTCTCTCTCTCTCTCTCTCTCTCTCTCTCACACACACACACACACACCAATGACTCCTTAAATGTGCCATGGGTCTTAAATGTGCCATCTGTCGTTGTAAAGTAGTTGAAAGTCACAGAACCGGGTCCGAAATCCATCACGTTTTTTATCTGTTACGTAACATTTGTTATGGTTCGTAATGTTGTGCTTTAGATGCACGTAGTGATGTGTTTAGTGTGTCTGTGGTGACGTGTGGCTGTCAGATATCTGATCTGAGGTCAGTGTTGTTGAAGTGGATCGAGTAGATTTTGATGAGAAACACAATCAGTCAATGCACAGACGGTCAGTGGCTGATTACAGAATCCAGGTGGTTTGTTGAGAGCCTGCTGGGTGAGATTGGCATCGACCTGCTGCCTGTCGTTGCAGCACACAGAGTTATAATCAGCACATGTGGGAGGTGATGGATTCTGTGTTGAGTTTAAATCTCAGAGAGGGAATATGAGAAACACAGCGAATGCCCTCTGAATTTACCTGCATCCATCTGATAGTTATCAGCTTCTCTCTCCTCAGCTAACAGGAAACGTTTCCCAGAATGTTGGGTAATGTTTTCTAAAGGTTCTCTCAAGGTTATCAAAAATAGTTCTTGCAGTAACATTAGCAGAACATTTTTAATGTTATGTCATATATCAAAATGGTATTCTTAAATTGTTATTGGAATGTTTGAAAGACATTACGGAATTAAAAAGGTTTGAGCAACATTCTTACAACAAAACAATAATGTTAATACAATGTTTAAAAACTGGACATTTTTAACATTCCAAGAACATGCATTTAACATTTTTGTTACTTAAAGGAAACGTTAGGGAAATGTTCTTACAACGTAATTGTTGGCTGGGTGCCTTCTAATGACAGCATCATTTCAGCAGGAGGAGATAAATATCAGCGTCACACATACACAGCTCATCTCATCTCTGCTGCTCTGCATCATGAACCAACCAGAATCCTGTTGTCATGGTTTCCCAGAATGCAGCAGAGAGCACAGATGCAGCCTCGCTGATGTAACGCGCCAGATGTTGCGTCCAGAGAAGATCTCGTGATCGTATGCACAGCACGACGTCACCAGAGATGCACAATACAGTCTGGTCCGTGTCTACTGTATGTCTTATGTAAAAAGAACATTCCGGGTACAGCAAACACAACACGCCGTTGACTGCAACAAAAATCGTTTTGACTTGTTCCTCAGTTCATAACAACAAACAAAACTTTACAATAATGCACTTACGATAGGGGAAATGGGGAAAGTGTTGTGGAGAATTGATATACATTATGCATGAATGCATTACTGTTTACAGACTGAGGGACAGGCTGGACTTATGTTCTGAGGTAATCAGAATATGACAGATGCCGTTCATGCAGCTTATCTCCTGTTGTACCTGGAATATTCTTTAAGTGTTTAAGTGCCCTGCGAGACATCACCCTGCTGAGATAGAGCCGGTAAACCTATGAGAGGAATGTTTCGAAATGTTTTTGAGGCTATAAGCTGTAAGATGGCTTTTAGTAAATGGCTCTCCACGGAATATAGTATTGTAGCTTTTAAAGTGACAATGACAGTAAAAAAAGAAAAAAACAAGCCACACAGTAAAATAAAATAAATGTTTAACGATATCGACTTTTATTGTATGTCCACAATTGACTCTGTTTATTATTTTAACAGTTCATATAAATTTTTATTCCTCCAGAGGAATTTCTGGGAAACATTTGTGCCTTACATGAAACATAACTGAGAACTCCAGTAACTCTCATGAGCTGTGAAAGAGCAACCGGTGAGCAACACACATTTCTGCTTGATTTATACCATCAATACTACATGATTTTCTGTATTTATATTCCATGGCATTTACGTGCTACTTAAAGGTCTGTGTTAACCTGGTTTTTGTAAGTATAAAATAAGCGACCTGCTCTATAAACGTCCACACTCGTCTGTCTCCTGTTAATATATTTAATATACCTGTTAATGTACTATAAACTCAGTCTGACGGCAGGAATCATGCAATGTGATGTGCTTCTGTCTCACCTCACAGTCGAACAGAAGGTGCAGCTGGTCGTCTATCCACTCCTCGATGTCTAGTCTCCTCTGGAGGTCTTTTCGGTTGTATTTCACCGTTAGTTTGCCCAGTTTTCTTTGAGCAGGTTCCTCCTCTTTGGTCTGAAACATCACTCTGGACTGTGTGCCTGGTTCCGACGCCATGGCACAACCTCGAACGGACAGCCGTCTTTCTGTCTGTCTGTCTGTCTGATTCACAATCTCTTGTTCTTTGGTCACAACAGTCTCTCCTGACACCTGTCCTGCTCTGGTCTCTGTGTTTTTCTCTCTTTATCCTGCCGTGTGTTTCTGACTCATCGTCGTTTTCTATCTGTCCAACGGCTTGTATAGCTGCCGTCTGCTGTCTGTGCTCTACAACACACTCTCTCTCTTTCTCTCTCCCCTCTATCTCCTTCTACACTCCCTCTCTGCTGTCTTTAGGGAGCTGTAATGATAGCTGTACTGGTGTGTGTGTGTGTGTGTGTGCTTTTAACAACTCCTCCTTTTAAAAGCATATGTAGCATGTACTACATATTTATATGCACTTAAAACTTGCAATTGATTAATATGCATATGCGCAATATTGCAATACATGCAGTATGTGTTTGCAAATGTTAATGCAAAATGTAAAAAAAAATGTTTACTTTGCATTTTCTAAAGCAAAGGAATTTTGGGTAAGTATTCAGGTGTGGCAGTGAGGATGCTACAGTGTTTCTGGGCAGTCGCTAGGGTGTTCTGTGTTGTTGCTAGTCTGTCTTTGTCTGGGTGGTTGTCTACTGGTCCAACAGCCCACCCTCTACCAAACAATACTCTCAAATATCTGTCCATGTTTATGCACAGGATTTCGGAGCACCACAGCCTCCTCTCATTCTCAGACACTTTGGCCCATTATGTGAGATGATGATGCTTTCATTACCGGTTTCATATCCCGTGCCAGACGGAAATTGAGGGTAATGGAAATGACTTCGGCCAGTTTCGATTAAATGAGGATCGGCAAAGAGACCCATATGTCAAAATCTGCCTCACTTAGCGTGTGATTTACTCGACGTGTCAGCTGTCACTTACTGAGCACATCATGAAAATGGTTTCCACACAGCTAACAAGGAACATTCTCAGAACATTGGCTAATGTCCTCTAAAGGTTGAGCATTCCTAGAATACTCAGAATGAAATTTTTAATGTTTATGTTACTCAATGGAAACGTTCTTACAACCTAAAATTATTAGCTGGGTATCTGTCTTTAAACTCTAACGATATAATGGAGTGACTCGAGTCATATTTAGAAATGAATATCAGAGATATTCAAACACATAATGTGTACGGATTCTCTTTATCTCATTGTCTTGCTCTGGTATGACAGGAACGCAGTCACCTGTGTCTACCGGCTGTCGGGTGGTTCAGAAATACTCTTAGCATGCATTAGAAATCAGCTGTGTCCTTTATAGGCACCATTGTCAGGTGTGTGACTGCTAAAGCCTGAAGCTAAATGGACACACCTTCATGAATAATTCATGAGCTGATGTAACAATGAAACAAAACTGTCTGTAGGCGTTTTGACAGGACAAAACCTGATAAGTAGGAAATACATTTATTGTGCCTGCAGTGCATCATATCGCAGCTAACAATATTAGGTTGTAAGAACGTTTCTGTAACTTCCATTAAGGAACGAAAACATAAAAACGATATTTTAAAAGCAGCCAACATGACTAACATTATTGCTTGCTTACAAGAATGTTATCTAAACATTCTTTAATTCTGTAATGTTTTTAAAATGTTCCACTACCTACTTAAGAATTAACGCTTTTGATATATGATATACACTGTTAGAAAAACATTCTACTAAGGTTACCGCAAGAACGTTTTTTGATAACTTTAAGAGAGCTTTTAGAGAACGTTAGCCAACGTTCTGAGACTGTTTCCGGTTAGGGCTATGACTTCAAGCTGTCCGAACACAATTGTGGGGTGTATCCCCATGTCAACATCTACGCTAGGCCGGACAAAAGACAAGCTTCGGCTATTCCAAAGATCCAGTTTCGATTAAAACAATCGCTTTTGTTTTGTCAGGGTATATTAGCCAAGTGCAGCTCAGTGGCTTTGCCTGCTGATGTGCCGTCTGTTACAAACTCTAAATTATTAAACAACACAACAGCTCATCTTTCACAGCCAACAAATTCATTCACTCCAGCCAAGACTGAAAAATAGGCCCAGCCTGTCAAACCAGCTCATGAAAAAGGGCAGAGTGTGCGCGTACGCGTGTGTGTGTATGTGTGTGGGGTACAGGGGGTTGCCAGGGTGTTGCTGTCTCAGCTAACAATTTTAGGTTGTAAGAACATTTCCAGAACATTTCCATTAAGATACAAAAATGTAAAAATGTTATTTTGAACGTTTTAGGAATGTTCAAAATGTCCAGTATTTTCGAACATTATTTAAACATTTGTAGAATGTTCCACTAACCACTTGAGAATAACATTTTTGATATGATAGCTAACATAAAAGAAACGTTCAACTAACATTACGCCAACAATGTTTTGATAGCTTTGAGAGAACTTCTAGAGAATGTTAACCAACGTACTGAGAACGTTCCCTGTTAGCTGGGGTGTGGTTGCTAGGTGATATCTACTGGTCTAAGTCAAACGAGCCCTACGTCTAAGTCTGTCATAATCTGGTGTCTAGATACGACTTAGGTTCCTCCTCTGAAGATAAGTCTACAGGACTTTTGATTGTTGAAAGAGAATAACTAATTTAAGGCTGCACTCTGTAATGTTTTGGGTTAAAAGTGAACAAAACTCAGTTATTAAACAAGTACCCAACAGATAAATGTTTGTCAGTTTGGCTTCATTTGACCTCAGCATACGTAAAGATCAGCAATTGTATGTTTCAAACAGAGATGGCGATAGAGAGGCAAAGTTTAGCATATAACGTTCAGGGTTTGTTAAACGTTAAACATAAATTTGAGCCTTATCAAATATCATTTAAAACCAAATAAATAATGTAATGCGTATCTTACAGTCTGTGTTAAGTAAATGTTTACATTGATAGCGCTGTATTTCAGTGCTTGCGAGTAAGCAATAAAGAAAGGAAGTGTGATTCAGATGTGTCTATCTGTCGTGTGTGAGCAGTCGTGTGCATCAGCGAGTCCTGGCTGTTATCCATCCATCTTAGCACAGAAAGCTGTTGTCAGTATCACATAGGCTTACATAATGTGTGACTGCCACCTTGTGGAGTGTATTCCAGAAAGCCTAACATTATGAATACATTACTGTACTCATTTTACTGTGATCTGTAGGTTACGTGAAAGACTTCAGTACGTAAGTTACGTATAAGTACGTATATACGTAGCTACAAAGCAAAGTGAAAGAGATGCAACTATTCAGTCACAAACACATTTGGCATAATATCCCATGAAACTCATTAAATGTTTACAAGTCATTTTATATTTGCATATATTTCCTTCCATCCTTGTTGTTTCCACAATCATCTAAACACATAACTACCTCATTCCTTTAAAAAATGGTCGAGTTGAAGAGATTACATGATTTTTTAAATAAAATACACATTAATTAATTACAAGGTGTTTATTTATTTATTTGCTTTGACACTGAGGTTTATATTTTAAAAAGGGTAATGAGATGAGGAAATGAACCCTGACGTGTCATTGTGGCTACATTTGATGACGGACATGACATTTATCGGTCACGCGCAGCAGTCTCGAAAGTGTGAAATGAAATACATTTATATAATATCTGTAGACAGACACATGCAGCCTCTTCCTTCACAGCGGGTTCAGTACTCGTGTGTGTTTCAGAACTGTGTGTATTGCATGCGTTGTTGTGCATCTCAGAAGTAAGACAACCACGAAAACCTCAATGCATCATCTGGTCTGCAGACAGGCGATTTCCTGCACGACACAGTTTCTGCTTTTATCGCAGTCAGACAACAAACAGAATGAAGTCTTGTGTCATTTCTCCAAACACACGTTGAGTTATATGCGCTGGAATGCAGTGTGGTTTATGGTTGAGGCGTGAGGGGGCGGGGTTTGCATTCTGACGTGTTGAATTACACTTCCTGCTCGAGCAGGTATCGGGACACACCTGAGGCTCCGGAACAGTCGCAGTTTTACTCGATCTTTTAATACACATTTCACGACATATTTGACCGAAACCTCGATTCAACGGGAGGTTTATCTTCTATCCGATGAGGAATTGCAGAGTTTGAAGGACAGCCGCTCTTGTATCACAGATTAACAGGTATGTTAATGTTAAGTTAGAAGTCGTGTTTAAATATTTACAGTCGAAAAGACAAAAATGGGCTGTTGTTTCTTCTTCGGCGGTCTGTTGTGTTTCCTGTGGGTTCAATACGATCCAATGTCAAGGTATATTTAACAGTACTGCGTTTATACTGCTTTTCACTTTGTGTCGAATATTTTAACCTGTTTACGTTTATTACTACGCAGAACTCTCTCTCTCTCTTTCTCTTTCTCTCTCCCTGGAAAAGCGTTTATTTTGTCTGATTAGTTGTGATCTGTTCGATCACAGATTGATTAATAGATCTACATATTAATAAATGATATAATCTAACCTTTAGTTTCTGAAATTTTCGTCTTCTTTTTCAGATTGGTCTTGAGTCTATACATATAAAAAGGGATTTAAATTGTCATTGGACAATGACTAAGTTTCGGCTGAGGTTCTTATGGACCGCAGCGGTTCTGATCCTGTCTCTCCATGTGGGCCCATCGGAGGCTCAGGGTGAAGACAGGAAAGTGTGTCTGGATAAATTCAGACGTGGAAAAGAGGATTTTGTGTTAAACACAGATGAGTCTGTGAAGGAAGGGGCCACGTTTCTGGGTTCTCCTCTGGTGACCCGGCCCGAGGACTGTGCTCTGGCCTGCTGTAAAGACCCAAAATGTAATCTGGCCCTTATGGAGGAGACTGGAGATTCCAACACCATCAGTTCCTGTTTCATCTTCAACTGTCTGTACAAACAGAAGAAAGTCTGTCGCTTTGTGAGGAAGAAGGGCTACAGCAACTATGTTTTGACCTCAGTTTTTGAAGATTACCTTAAGGAAAAGGTTTCGGGTAAGAAACCAAAACAACACAAATACATAATTTACTGTTTAATGAAAGCGTAAATGTAAATAATAGCAATTAAAATAAAAATAATTCAAATGATGCATGTTTATAAAAACATGTTACGATTATATACAAATATTTCTGTGGGTTCTGTGTGTGGTTGATGGTTATGTTTTGACGTCTGTTTTTTAAGATTACCTTGAGCAACAGGTACCAGGTAAGAACAAACGATCTAAACGTATGTTGTAGATGACTAGTTGTTAATTTAGTTCAGTAATGAATGATTATTTTCAGGATGTAATGTAGAAACTATGTGTCTCTCATAGAGGCATTTCTCCTGGAAATACTCCTACGTGTTAAGACCTGCTGAAATCTTCAGAAGTGTGTCACTGTTTCAGATTTTAACCGGTCGTATCAACCAGGGGCATAAAAACAAGTGTAAAAATCGGAGGACACATTAAAGACCTAATGAAATGGGGCGGTTGATGTGTTTTGTAATATTTCCTGTTGAGACAGGAAGTTTGGATGGGACATCAAGAATGAGCGAAACAGCGATGATGATTCAAATGAGCGATCTTGAAGTATCGACAAAATAACTAATAAATAAGTTTTAATTAAAGTGTTTAAGTAGATATTTAATATTTATTTGTTTAAATAGATTTTCATTTTTAATCTAAATGTTATACATTGCCTGAATGTCTTGCCATATATCTTAGTGGTAGATCTTGGCGGTCTCTAGTTCTGATTTCCTCTGCATGAAATGATACTTCAGTGCTTGTGTAGCTCAATCTATCAACTGATCATCAGAATACAAGATCTGTCTTGTATTGTGTTCTCATACGTTCTGGCATGCTTTATCAGTTCATCAGTGCTTGTGCAAACCCCCAGATATTGTTTCAACACTGCAGCATGTTTTAAACGCTGAAATGTTTGGATTTTGTTCTAGATGAGGAGGACAAACCTCCAGTTGCAGTTGCCGGGCAGGACAGAGTCGTTCAGCCTCATGATGATGTCACTCTCAACGGCATTGAGAGCAGAGACGATAAAAAGATCGTGAAGTATGAGTGGGAGATGCTGTCTGGAGACCCATCAGTAGTGATGACGGTGTGTGATGGAACTTCATTATCCACATAAACACACTGTTTTTGTCTAATTGCCAGTATTCCAAATCTTTGTTACTTTAAATTTACTGTTCCATTTGTTAATTTAGCCGACGCTAAAAGCGAGTTACACATGAGAGCGCGTTAACATTTTGCCATAAGTGTCAACAAGCCCAGTCTACAAAGCTACATTTATAAGTAGGAATAGATCTGACACGAGTAGGAATAACTTTTTTATTTAGATTTAACCAAAACGTTTAACCAAAACATTTCTTTATTTGTCATTTGAAGAAAAACGGGTTTAGTAACGACTCACTTTAGGCCTTCAACAAATTCTGACAATCCACAGTCTACATTATAATACCACGAATCCTGAATTTCTGTTGTTTATGGGTCATCTTTGAAATCTTTTCTCAGAAAACAAACTTTGAGGACGCGGTGACGATCTCAAATCTTCCTCCTGGGATGTTTAAGTTCAGACTGACTGTGACGGACGATGCTGGACAGACAGACTCAGCTGAGGTTTCTGTGTTAGTGCTGACCCCAGAACAGTCCCAGCGTAAGTACATATGTTTATTTGTTTATTACAGTGGTTCATATATTTCAGCATCTTTTCATCAATGTGAAATGAAATTTGACTGTTTATCGTACAAATTCCTGGTCTTACTGTGTGTGTTTTATTAGAGGAAATGACATCACCAGTCTTATTCTTAGCCCCTCCCCTTTAACCTCCTGCAGTTTAAAAATCAGCCTTCATACTGTCACTACGCAGAGTAAAATGAGCTTTTACCCTGTTTGACCTGAAAATCAGTTCACAGAATTTAATTGGCTTGCAATTGCAGCTTCATATTAAATTGATTGATTGTGTTTCAACATTTCTTCTGAACATTATGAGTCGGATAATGTTCATTTTCCAGTGTAAACAGATTCATCACAGAGATTCATTCATTTGGCCCGATTCTCTCCGTATTACTCATAATTTTTCCAACACAAATTGCTTTTGTGATTATGCCATTTAAAGTCATGCGGAAATGAGAAAAATAATTTCTGTTTTGTTCTTTAAAAGCCTGTTGCGTGTGTAAAAAGTTGTTTTCATATCGTTTTAATTTTAGTCATTAGCAAATGAAGGGCAGCAGTTATATGGAAATGTTTCCCGTTGGATATTTTTAAACAATTAGTCATTTAATCTGATTTCTGTAAACGATATTTTTATGCATTGTTGCACAGACTTAAGAAACCTTTAAAATGACTTCGTCGGAAAACATGGATTAACCATTTGCTGGTATTTCTAGTTTCAGTAGAAACAGGAAGTCGTTGTAAGTGGCCACTTTCCTTCAGAGTTTTTCCGAAACAAGTGTGGCTTGTGCTGAGTTTTTACATAGAAATACATGTTATTGAGAGTTTGTGAAGCGTCTCTGATGAGGTCAGCAGTTCAGACATTGTCATGTGACTTTGCTGTGACTGACCAAAGACTTAATATGTAAATCTTAAATGCGTGAGATCAGAATTCAAATGAACATTATCCAAATTAATTCTTTGCCATTTAAGGCTGGAGAATTTATATATTGTTTGTTTTAGATTTTACTTATGTTACACATTTATTATTTTGTGTGTTGTTCTTTTAACACCAGCTGTTGTCCTAATCATTTTATGCATTGTGTTTTGAAAGAGGAGAGAAAATGTGTTCAAATAAGCTACACTTAACACACCTCATTGAAAAACATAAATGTAATTATTATACGCAACCAGTTGCCACAGTAATAATTTGAAATCAAATTCAGACTTATTTTTCCCCAAATTGGAAAAAGAACGAAGGTCACGTGTACGCTGATGTGTTTATTATACAGTCTGTTTTTAGACATCCATTATTTATGCTTGTGTGTGTGCGTGTGCGCGCGTGTGGTTTGTTTGTTTGAGATTAAAGCACGTTTCTGTGATCGTTTAAATAGCATGTCACGGATACTGTTAATAAAGCTCTAATTTAACCTGGAGTATCACTCTCATGTCGAGTAATGTGGAGGGGTTAGTTTTGGTTTCCTGTTTGCATAATGATTCATATTTTACATTCCACTGAATCACACACGTGACTGACTGTGTGCTTTTAACTAGTATATAAAACATGCAGGAAAGACACGTGTCACTTGTCTGAACATGTTGTAACTTACCCTATATTATGGACAGCAGTTGCATTAATGGGGAAAACAACAGCAGCACTATTGCATTGATGATGATAAATCTGATTTTTAAACAAAGATTTAAATTCATCAGGTCTTATTATAATATTCGATGCAAACAGAAAAATGAATGCAACATTTTCTTTGTTCAGATCACTGTCTGGTGCCCAAGAAGGAGGGACCGTGTCGAGGGTCTTTCCCTCGCTGGCACTACAATGCCGCTTCTGAGAAATGCGAGCAGTTCAAATTTGGGGGCTGCAAACCGAATCGCAACAACTATCTGACGCTCAACGAATGCCAGAATGCTTGCGACAAAGTTTCAGGTATTGAACGTTTGTGGTTATGATCTTGCGTTGCGTAGATACTTGGTTGCATATTTGCATATTACATATTACATGTTATATATTTTCTTTGAATTGTAGTTTCCGCGCCACCCCACTCTGGTAGATTGGGTCCAATCAACAGTAAGTCCATGAGTGATGATTTGTTCCATTACAGTTTTGACTTCATAATACTGTTAGATCATGTAATATTTTTTGATGTGAATAAGGACTTTTGTGTTTGTGTGTGTGTGTGTGTGTGTGTGTGTGTTCTACCTGATACAGGTGAAGAGTGTGACGTGGCCTGTGGCTCGGAGCAGTTCACCTGTTCTAATAACTGCTGTATTGATAAAGATCTTGAATGTGATGGAGAATCTCAGTGCAGTGATGAGTCAGACGAGGCTCAGTGCTCCAACTGTGAGAAGATACCTTCATCCTTATAGACTTCCTGTTTCACACTTTAAAATCTATTAGTAACAACTGAACTGTACATGCAGCTTGTATGTGTTTTTCTACTGTTGTAATGCGGTTCAATGATGCTGTAGAATGAAGCTGTTTGTTTCTCAGAGTTTTAAAAATAATATCCTGCTAACACTGTGTTTAGTGTTGAGTTGGTTAGTCGAGCAGAGTTCAGCCAATCAGTGTTGAGTCGAGCAGAGTTCAGCCAATCAGTGTTGAGTCGAGCAAATCGTGTACGGCCAATCAGTGTTGAGTCGAACTTTCTATATATTAAAAGTTAATGATGACTGTTACTGTTGAGCTTTATAAATGAGAAACAAACACCATAAAATAGTCAGTGTACGAATTATACACAGCCTGTTTTAAACTTTGTGAAGTCTAGGTAAAGCTTTATGAGAGACCAACAGACGTCATTTTCATTATATGCAAAAATGCAGCTCGCTTATATAAACATCGTATGTATTCCATAGGAGACGGTCGTATGGGTTTTGAACCTGTTTGTATTTCATCAGTCTGATACTAACTGCTTTATTTTATATGTTTTTTGTCTTCAGTAAATAACAAGTTCAGTAGACTGCTGACAATTCCTCTGGATAAATCTAAAGGTGATGTTTATTTTGCTTTGTTATGACATGTGCTCGCTGTCTTCGGGGTGTCAGTCATGGTTCATCCCTGTTTTCTCTCTGTGTTTGCGGTGATTATGTAATCTGTCATTTATTTATCTCTGCAGCTCATTGTGTTGAGCCGCCAGTAACAGGACCCTGTCGTGCCAGTTTTACTCACTGGTATTACAATCCATATGAACGGCGCTGTAATCGCTTTAACTTCGGCGGTTGTGATGGAAATGAGAATCGCTTTGAAAATGAGGACAAGTGCATGATGTCATGCAGCTCCGTGACCGGTGAGTATTACTGTATGTGTTACAGTACTAACAGTATTTTTTACTGTCTGTGTGAGTAGTTTTTTACTGTACTGAGTAGTTTTTTTTACTGTACTGGGTGAGTTTTACTGTATGTGACCCATGACTGTGTATGTATGTGTGAGTATGTATGAGTTATACTGCATGTTTGACACATTTACTGTACATTTGACTGGTGAGTTAGACTATTATTAATTGACTAATAATAGTCAGTTAGACTATTATTAAAACTTGAGATTGTAATGAGGATTGTACAGCACTGTTTTCTGTATCACCAGTAAAATCGTCACGTCATCTTTGTGTAATTTCAGAATCGGATGTGTTTGCGAGACGTGTTGAGTTTGAGAGGCTGGAGGGCAGCAGCGATACAGGTAACACCTGCTGCACCTGCACGGGCTGGTGTAGTAAATCCAAATATTTGGACCAAATAATGAAGAAAAAGCAGCCAATAGGAGCTCAGCTTAGACTGAAACTCCTTCATTACAGTTTAAAAATCATCACATAGAAAAATAATGCACCAGGAAACTGGAGGATAAAATGCCAAGAGAACATGTATGCAAATCCTAGGCAATGTTTTGCATACATTAAATATGCTAAAATATAATTTGATTTATTTGGAATTCTCTTGAGTCACAATTTAATTCCCATAACCACCTTTTTGTGTCATCTGATTTGTTTATTGAGTTCACTATTATTCAAAAATGTAAAAAATATTAATAATGAATGAATAAGTGATCCTTAACTTTTGACCGGTCATGTGCATAAGCTGCATAGTTGTACTGACCCAAATGCGATGCGACGTAACACGTGTCTCTTCCTGTAACCAGCTGCCATTGCCATTGCTGTCTTACTGGGCATTGCCATTCTGATCCTGCTGGTTGTTATTGGATGTTGCCTCCTGAAGGGCAGGAACAAGCGCAACCGACGTCAGCACGTGGCTGTGAACGGCGGCCATGTTCACACTTTTGAGGATTCGGAGAAACTGGTTTACAACAGCACCACTAAACCAATCTGAATCCAGTCCTGAATCTGAATAAACCTGCAGGCGTTTGATGTGAAACATTCATTTGTATATGCTATCGTTTATTTCTCGGTCTCCTGGTTGGATTAAGTTTAAGTTTGTGTAGACAGGCTGGTAACTGTCCAGCGAGAAGTGTGACTTGTTTCTTTAGTGTGATATTGGCAACCGTTCTTTTCTTTAGTTTATATATTAGCTTGTTGTATTGTGCTCAGGGGTAAATGTGTTGCGATTTAGAAATATATTTTGAGCTTAAGTTTTAACAATCAAAACCACGACTATAAAAATATTAAGTAAAACTCCAGGTTAAGTCATTTATTTTTACTTTGGGAGACACATTTGAAGGATATATTGTTTTATGTTGTTTCTTTAGATTAGCAGATGTCTTTCAACGTTTATGCTTAGCGATATGTAAACCATGCGTTACTGCTTAAAAATGCAATGTTATAGCATGTTAGAGGCATGAGATAATGCTGTTTTTATTTTGATGTGTGTAAACTGTTGTTTTGTATACTCACCAGCTCCTTGGTTCTTTTAAAATGTTTTGTTTCATTGTGTTGTTGTTTTTTAATAAACAGGCATTATGCATGCATCAGTGATGCTCATGGGAAATAATCTTGCCTCCGCAATACAAATGTGTACATAGTTTTTGTTTTATGTTTCTAAAACTAATGTTTAAAAGCCCCAATAAAATGTAAGTGTACAGATATTTGGATGTGATTTAATGCTTTAATTTCGTTGTGTATATTCTTAAGAGGCAGTACTGCTTTAAAACCCACAGAGGGCGACAGTGACTCAATAACCAGTAATTCTTTCTACGACGTATTGTAAGCCTCATGCAGGCTTATGGGTAGAGGTTATGGGTTGCTAATATAATCTTAATGATCGGATTAACAATGTCTTTTAAAATAAAGTATTTTTAAACGATTTTTTTCTAATCTAAAATGTGTTCCTGGTTATTTTTAATTACAAAGCATTAAACATTTACCAACATCCATAGAACGGGTAAATAATTATATGACTGAGATATAAGAAATAATTGAAAAAATGACAATTAAAAACAATACGCCATATTTTCATTACTTGGTATTCTATTCATATGCATGCATATGATTATCTGTATAATGAATAAATAACACTGTTCTTCAGTCAATACAGAAACTGGTACATTTATGATTGGGCCATCCACACCGCGCTGAGAAAAGTAACAGGTGAGATCGAGGCTCTACGTTGTCTGCTTTATTAGCGGTCAAAACATTAATTGTATAGTGTAATAATTATAAACTAAGTTAAATTTTGTGTAGTTAATTAGTGAAGTTTAGTCATTTAATGACGTAAATAAACTTTAAAAGTCAAAGAGTTATAAACGCAGAGAAAAGAAAGTCAACCTATTGTACCAGCCAATGAACGACAACGTTTGGTTCACAGTCCCCGCCCACTGCAGAGTCCCGCTCCGCCCACTGAAGAATCTCTTCACGCGCTTATGTTAGTGTGTCTCGCGCAGCGGTGACTGTTGAAAGTCAGTCAGAAATGATTTTACCCAAATTTAATGTTTGCAAAAGTGTGAAGGAACTTTAAACGTCTTACATTAACCCGAAACTGCGCTGGTGAGTGTTTTGTGCTGATTTCTGTGAGACTGAAACTGTGTGTGTGTGTTGCGGATGGTGCAGATGAACTAGAGCAGAATTTTAAAAAGCGGTTTCGACTCGTGTCCTAGTTTATCATGTTCGTAGCGGACGAAGTTTTATGTTTGTTTCAACATACACGCGTCTTTTATTTTGTGTATTTGGGGCACGTTTCATTTATCAAGTAAATACTCAAGTTAATACTTCAAGTTTGTAGACCTACGATTCATGTTTTAATGACATTTGTGCGTGCGTCAAAAATCAGATCCAGGTAAACACACACTGACTGATAAAGATGCATATAGACTCGGACTTCATCTGACAGAAATTGATATAAAACATTAAAAAACAAAGCGATGCTTTACATCACAATTGCTTGACTCATCAGATTCCTCAGATGGATTCTGGGTTTTCTACATATTGGAGGATAAACGGCTTGTTGTAGAGGTTGTTTTAATGACACCAGGTTGTGAAACTGCTTAAAATCTTTATTTAAAGAGCGCTGTTGACTTTTACTACAAGATCTTACAGTCAAACTGACGTACAGAAACTGTGTTTCTGATAAAGTTTGTGTACTAAGTGAAGGGGAATGTTTGTTTCCGTCTCTGGACTTTGATCGTATTTGGACTTACAAATGACGTGTCGATGCAGTAAACCTTTACAGGGAAAACGCTTGTCTTCTGTTTCGTGAACTTTATAATGGGATGCATTAGTTAATCCTCAGTTGACACGTGCGGTCATCACAGATCATATATGCCAAACATATACTGCATAGTTTATGTAAGAGGTAAACACGTGTTTGACAGTATTTAAACAACGTTGTTTGCTCTTTTCTGGTTAAGGATACCGTTTGCAAGGTTCCCACGGTCATGGAAAACTTGGGAATATCAGGGAATTTAAAATTATTTCTATATTTTTATAGGGAACCTTGGGTGTCGTAATTGCAATGTATTGTCAAATATTGAATCAATTAGCATTCTTTGGGGTTGTTTTTGTTTGTACTGAATCGGTTGAACAGATTCACAAATTGCTTTGAGTGATTCATTATCAAGGAATTGATTAGACAGATTGTGAATGTTTTTGAGCGATTGCATCTACATTACTTTTTCAGTCAAAGTACTGACAACCGCCATAAACATCAAGTTAATCTCTCGACTGCTAATCTTCCGTAGCAGCATGTCCATCCTAAGAGTTTTAAATATCTAAGCAGTGAGGCTGTTCACACTTTGGTCTCACCCCAGATGTTTTGAGACGGGGGTCAGTGCTTGACTTTGACCTGGTGTGGGTTATGATCGCACCGGGAACAGTGTTTGTCATTCATCTCTGCAGTTCTTTGTCCAAGTAGAAGTTTAACAACTGAACTGAATCCTGAACCGAGAGATTTATGGATCTTTAAGAAAAATGTTCTTTGTTTTTTAATTGACACAAAGTCCGGTCGTGAAACTGAGGGTGTCTGGAAACTTTGCTAAAAGTAATGAAAAGATGTTTTTAAAATACCTCGAAGGTTTTCGTTTTTAAAAAGCACCAATAGTACCGTAGTATTAACATGTTTTTTGGACATGGTACCGTGTGATTTTTGGACATCTACAGTATACTATACAGTATACAGTATATATATTTATATAGTAGTTAAATCAAGGTACTTTTGCATAACAAAAAATGGTAATACAATGGTGTGATTTGGTACTTTTTCCGTGCTGTGAACTGCCAAAAAGATTATTGTTTTTTCCATTATATAGACAAGCGTATAAAGTCATGGAAAATCAGTATTATTTTTAAACTCTTCACAAGAAAAGTCAGTTTATGAATTCTGGGCTTTCCCAGGAGTTATGTAACATCCATTGCGTCTGAAGCTGAATACAGAATATTATGATTGTAGTTTTTAATCCTGGTACTGAGACCCACAGCACTGCACATGTTGTATGTGTCTCCTCTTCTGACACACTCACTTGAATCAGTTGAGAGTCATACAGATGTTGGTAATCTGTTTCTGCTTTTCTACAGGAAATAATAATGGAGCAATGACAGACCACTGGCCCGGTCCATGTGACATGCATGTATAGGGTTTATTTACAGAGCGTGTTGGGTTTTAGTATGCAGAGATGTCGTATCAGTCCATCCTTGCACGTTACTTGTATATTATGAGCTCATAAGTAAATACAGGTGAATGGAATTCTGGGAAAGATGACAGTAAATATTGTTTGTGTTTTGGGTCAGATGCTGTTATACT
Source organism: Botia almorhae (assembly GCA_036877575.1). Lineage (NCBI taxonomy): Eukaryota > Metazoa > Chordata > Actinopteri > Cypriniformes > Botiidae > Botia > Botia almorhae. The sequence continues at coordinate 18,111 of JAZGTJ010001425.1, read as the reverse complement.
TCAGAAACAGATTCTGTTTCACCTGCTTCCACACTGGATGCTGGGATCCAGTTTACATTTATTTACATTTTTGCATGTAGCAGATGCTTTTATCCAAAGCGAGTTAAAATGTGCATTAAAGCTATTTTTGTAAATTTGATGTGCCATACACCTGTGTTCCCTGAGAATAGAACCCACAACCTTTGCACTGCTAACACAACTAACACAATGCTCTGCCCATTGAGCTACAGGAATGTTTTGTTTTGTCTCACTAGCGAACCACGAGTAGAATAATTTCTCTGTCCCTATCTCTCTCTCTCGCCGTCTCTCTCTCGCTCGGTCTCTCCTCTCTTTCTCTCTGGGAAATTCTCTTGATGGGGGTGAGGGCTTGATTGGTGAGGCTCCAAACGAGGTCAGCCAAAATAAACAGGGACTTTGCTGCTGAAATAATAAAGAGTCTGTCTGCAGTAAGGTACCACGGTACACTGTGCCCGTCTGTCAAATTAAGCGTTTTCTCTTTATTTTCAGTGCTGTGTGTTTGTGTGGTCTTTGGCTGTGGTGGTCTGGTGGATCTCTCAGGGCTGTGCACAGTGCTTGATTTCTCCCACGGGTTTAGTGTCCGGCTGTGGGGTCAAAGATGAGGAGAGGAGTGTTGCAGAAGAAAACTGTCAGTATGTTTAGGGTTGTTGGAGCGCTGAGAGTGTTTGTCTGTCGGAAGTGCTTTAATTGAGGAAGTAATTGCTGCTTTTGCTTGAACAATGTGTGGGAAAGATGAGGGAGGAATTTTTAGTCACTTCACCACTGTTTTTCCAGTGATAATACTGGCTGGTGATACTGGCTGTTTTGTTGTTGTAGTCTGACCTGTCACAAGGTTTACCAATGACAGTTCAAAGAGAATTAACAGGTTGTACAGCAGGTAGTTAATTTGATTTGTTTCAGCCAGTATCAGATCTGACTGAACGGCTGATTTACTCCAGAAGAAATTGTAATCGAGAGATTGTATGATGTCATTTCCTCATTCCCAAACTGTGGTCTTGAGTAATACAGTCCTTGTTTTGATTCTGTTTTTGCTGTTTTCAGATTCAGTGAATAAAATTCTCCCATGAGGCCAAGCAGTAAATGCATGATCAATAATTTCATATCAGTGACGAAGGCAATGAATCTGTTTAAGTAATTATTGCAAAGTGCAATTTGGGTTTGAAAAACTATATAAAAAAAAGAAATATTCACATTTCTGTCAGGAAATTTCTAGAGCATAGCTTGAGTGGAAATGAGTGACATGGACCATGTTGAAGAGTTTGTGTACAAGGTCAACAAGGATTCGGTAACCTTAGAAGATGCTTTTGAGGTTCATGCTGGGATAAGAAGGCTCATCAGCTGTAGATCAAGAGCTCAGACTCATAACGCAGTAGAAATGAGCCGTGTCACACACCCTCATCTGTGCTCGATTACAGATCGACTCGCAGACTGGATCTGGGGGTCAGGTTTCGGTCGAGGCGTTTTATCAGCTGTGAGAACAGAAGCTGTGCAGATGAGATGACATGTTCTGAAGCATATGGACATTTCCATACCAGCAGCAGCACACGTGAAACGCTTTCACATGCAGAGAACACGCTTCTGTACATACATGAAATCTGCTAATATCAGATTTTGTACTATTGAGATTCTAAATATGAATCACAACATATATTTGAATGATTTCAGCACAATACGCACGTCTAGCGAAGGTTTCGCCCAAAATAACTGCACAGCTCAAGTCATTTTAACGTTATATTCTAAAAACTTTTTTTTAGTTTTAACAGCTTTTGTTATAGTGCGTAAGCAGAACTTGTGATTTAGCTTTTTTTAACCAGCGTCTTTACATATACAGTAAAGTAAACAGTAAAACATATACACATGTAGATTTACAATATTGGCCATTATATTGCTGCAAATGTGGAGATACACAGTGAAATGTTCCTGATGTGTCTTTTTTTTAACTGCGGTGGTAAGTTCTTTTGTTCATATGGCATAATTGCTGAAGTTCTCATGACTTCCTCAGCAGGAGGTCAAGTGTGGAACATTGAACTTAATCCTGCACGAATCTGATTGGCTCTGATCTCTGATGCTGTTTTGTGAAAGGCCAACCTGATCTCACAGGAAAACAACTTTTTTTTTTATCATTCGTCAATTTCATATGAACTCATATAATGAAGGCGCACCCCAACCCCATCCTACTGGGGCAAAAGCAGGTTATACGAAAAACATACAAATGAGATTGTACGAACCGATACAAATTAGCTATCAAATCGCTAAGATGTAAAATAGTTACGAATTGCCATGAGATTGTGTTGGAAAGAATCAGTTCAGTGAAATTCGTGCAGAATGAATTAAGAGATTTCTCGCTTGATGTGCGAAACAAAGATTGAAGTTCCACAAATTCTCTTTGTAGAGGAACTTACCATACAAACCCTGTTTATCCACTATATATCTTCATAAATCAACATAAAACAGCATTCACAACACGTTGTACTTCTGTACTTACCTTTTGTTCTCTGTTTTTACTTTGTTCCTGTTTGATTCATTACTAGCGTTTTGCTTTGTAAAAGTAAATACACTTTTTACTTTTTCAAAGTTGTGTTTGAAGTTCGATGGGTGTTAGTGCTAATGTCTGCTGGCGTTTAGGGTGTTCTGTGCAGACTCACTGATGTTACGTTGGCGGGCGACCGGCGCGATCCAGCGCAGAACACTGATTGGCTGTGTGTTGCGGTATGGCTGGAATTTCTCTTTGCTGGACTGATAAGACTCTGTTCAGCTCGGCTGAGAGGGCAAATCTGGGGGCAGCTGTAATGCTCGTGTCTCTCTCGAGAACATTTATCACAATAAACTGGCACTGTCAACAGAGTAAACAATCTTAACACAATATTTGTCCAAGGCGCAGTGACAACGTGTTGATGTCTATCGATGTACAGATGTCTGTATAATTCTAGTCAAACTTTTATACATACGACACTAAATTCGGTTTTTAGCGGTTAGATGGTTAAGAAACAGACAGTAAATTCATCTCAGGATAAAATGAAGTTAGTTCAGAGAATCACCAGAGGTTCAGAGCTCTGATCTAGACCCAGAAGCTCAAATGTAATTTCTGGTTAAAAAAAAGAGGGATTTCTGGGAAACTGTTTATATTTGAGAATCCCATCAAATGAAGAACATACTGTGCAACACAGGCAATGACTAACAGCTGGTGGACACGCCCCGTATTTCTGATTGGCTACAAGAGTGTTATGGTGTTGTGGTGATCGGTCCGATCCACTTGGTTTTTTCTCCTGTTTACACAACGAGGGCTATGTTTTCACACTTGCTTGTTTCAACGCGCAACCAAAACAGACATCTAGCAAATATTCACAAAGTTGTTTGTTTTGGGTGTTGATTTCAATATTCAGCAGCGTTCCTCAGAAATCGTTTACTGCATTTTTAACATTTGTGTCGTTGGGTATCGTTTGGATGAGTTTCTTATTATTCTAAACTTTGAAAATTTAACAAGGGCTTTTGACTGATAATTCTGCACAAAGAAAGTTATGTCGAAGAGTGACAATGTAAAATGTTCAGATGTGTTTGTTCAGGCATTGAGCTGTGATTTCATGATGGTGTGTGTGTGTGTTTCAGTGTGTGAAGGTGATGAGAACAGACTGCAGCTGTGGACACAACAGTAGCCTGATGGGAGAAGGTAGAAACAGTCACATCTATTATGGTGCTGGTTTTTTTTCTAGGTGTTGGGTTAAGATAAACTCGTACTACACAACTTCTGGCCAGATTTTGCTGTCGCAGGCAGATTATTAAGGTCTGTGATATTCTGGTTCCGATTCAGTTCCCTCTTTTTAATACACAGACAGCGCTGATCTTCTGTTAAATAAATCAGGCAATTCCTTATTCATTTATTCCATAGGCACCGTTTTACCTGGTGTGTACAGTGTGGAGTACAGTGTGGAGTACAGTGTGGAGTACAGTGTGGAGTACAGTGTGGAGTACAGTGTGGAGTACAGTGTGGAGTACAGTGTGGAGTACAGTGTTTACATTGGATCTTTTTCTTTCTGCTCTGGGTTCAGGCAGTGAGGTCAGCTTTGGCAGCGCTATTCCCTCTGCTCTGCCAAAACAAGTGCATGATTGTGTGAATCGGGGCTGATTGATGTGATTCGTCCGTCTGGTGGTGCAGAACACTCGGTGTGGAAATATTGTGTCATGGAGGAATTGAGTTTAGATGCGAGGGATTGAATTTTTGCAAAAAGAGACTTTTGTGTGCTGGACTGGCACATGGTTCTGGCACGGGTCTGTGAGAAACTCAGCTTCTCTGTTTCTACATTTCCCTAAACAAAACTTGTGCGTCCCTCCTCCAGGAGTGTATGGTAACCACTCATGACCTATTTTGGAAGTTTTGGAGGGGGATGATGCTTGTCTGTTGGCACATGTATGAGTGGGATTTGAAAGGGAATCCGTGATGTTCCACAGGCTCAGAAACACACGGCCAGCTGGGGACGCGTGTCTGAGACAGTTGTGTGTTAGTCTGTGTGTGTTGACTGAAGGAAGAAAATCAGACAGAAATCAGTTATTAAGCACGACAGATCAGTGTTCAACACAATCTCCTTACCTTACCCCCATTCCCAACAGTAAGTTAATAATAATGATTTATAATTTAAGATGTCAGGTCTGATTTTCTGGGAAATGTCAGTTTGGTTTCATTTGGTTTCAATCAGAGATGGCACCAAAGAGACAAAATTACAAATTGCAGCTTTAAACCCCAAGTTGTCTAAACATCATACAGAATGTTAATTCTGAATCATACGTCATATCTGATGTAGAATTGCATTATTCCATTATTTCTGATCCGTTTGTAAGATTCACTGAAATGTTCTCTTATTTGTGTCTGTTACCGCATTTAACTGCTACAATAACTCCTTTGTTCATTAGAGACTACATCACAAATGTGTCCCAAATTTTCCTCACTCCTGGTTTGTTTTGGTTTTCTCTCGATTTGGTTACACTGATGATTTTGAGTATTTTTAGTGGGTGTGTTACAGAGAAACATTCCAGAGTAAATCTAACCCTGAGTTAAAATGGCTGTATTTGACCTTTAAAGGAATTCTGCTGTGTGTATGTGTGTGCGTGTGCGTGTACGTGTGCGCGTGCGTGTGTTTGTGTGCTCTGCTGTTGTGTCTAAAAGTTCAGAATGACCTAAAATAACCGTTCATCCAGTTGGAAACAGCAGAATGGATCTAGATTAATCACAAACTTAATTCTTGCTCAAACTGCCGAAGTAATACAACAACACTAACAAGCCACAATAAGCCCACAATTCCGTCGTCCCACGGATGAGCTCTCTGAGTGTCAACCTGGAAAATAAACAGATAAACAGAGTGAAACCAGTGAAAAGATGGTTTCCGTGCATGTCACTTGAATTAATACATTTTTGTCCATTGGGAAATCGAACTGAACCAGGAAGACAACTGCAACATTATAACAATTTCAGACACTGTTTGGAACAAAGCAAACCATCTAAAGATACAGGTCTTAAAAAGCGCTGTACGAGTATGACTAATGTCAGTGCTTGACTTGAGTTTCTGCACTCCAGGACATCTTCCGGATCACTGATCAGTCCTTCCATTCAAACGCAAAAGCGAAGCGTTTCTCATGCATAAACGCAGCTGCCCAGGGAGGCAAGAGGTGGAATTTGGTGTTTCTAATGTTTGGTTGCAAATTTCGCCCCCTCATTATTTTTATGGCTTTTCTCCGTGGCGCTTTAGAACGATCTTCTCCTCTCGTCTTACAGCGTCGCGTCTTTTGTGGGAATTCTTCAGTTATTGCACAGCCAGAGAGAGTAATTGATAATCTGTCTGAGGAGCGAGAGGGAGAACTCATTGTGAGCATTAGTTTAATGAGCCGATCTGAGTTGTCATGGAGATTTGTCTTCTAGCTGTTCTGGCATAAGTGGAGAATTTCTCCAGTGTAGAGAAAGAGTTTCCTGTGCGCCTCAGGCAACCTGGACTTAGGGTTCAGAGGTAACAGTAAAATTCCTCACACACACACACACACACACACACTGACCTAGCTGAGAACTTCCTATTGTCTTCAGCTGTTTATCAATTAAGAGAATCATCATCACAAAACACTCGCCCAAACATTAACTTTTAGACCTTTGTTGTGGAACATAATAGCATCATTTTGCTTAACAAAGCCATTTCAGCTCCCCTTGTCAAGCTTACAAATAGCAGCGCACTCACACCTTCTGCAGGGTCTTGAATTGGGCTTCCCAGTGTGCCCACAGCATCAAGAGTCTTTCTGTGGAAACCTTCACAATGGACTCCCGCTCTTGAAATCACAGTGTACAGATGGCCTCAGTTGTTCAGAGGAAATGACCTTTGAATGGGACTCTGTGGAGGCACTTTAGGGGGTTTGTGTGGTGACTGTGGGCTTAATTGGCTTGATTGCGTCCCACTGTTCCAATGGAAAACTTCTTTGACTTCAGACCAGTGAAGAATCTCAGATTAGTGTTTAAAACCACCCCCCTTGCCTCACCTCGATTCACAACGGTAAGCTTAAAATAATCATCATTGTGTCCAATTCCCAGGAAATGTCAGCTCAGCTTGGAAAAGTACGTAAAGTAACATGCAATGTCATGTTTCAAACAGAGGTGGCGACAGAGAGGCAAACGCTACGGGTTGCAGTTTTTACTTGCACTATTAAAACATTTGTTCTTCTGTTTATCAGTTGCTCATTGTTTGAACAAAACTGCATTGGGATTTTTTTTTTCATCCTGTTGAGTTTCAGAATAGTTTGTGTAATTATTTGGAGTCGCCACATATGCTAAGAAGTGTGCAGTTTATCGTTCTGTACTATGTTGTTTGTTAGCTGTTCTGTCCGTGATTATCTGCAGATCTGACACGTTGCACAAACACTGTAATAATGTCAAATTATACGGTTCGACAGAGATATGCAGGTAGTGTAAAGCTCTCGGCCGAAGGCTCCAGGTGAAAACAAAGGTCTTCTGTTTTTCAGAATCATGACGCTTCTGATGAGTAAAAATAGAATTCTGCTCTGCGTGAGGGAGGTGAGTCTTGATGTCTCCAGTACCAGTACTAGTTTTGGTCACGTTTACTTTGGAGTTATGCTGAAATAAATCTGTTTAACCAAATCTGTGTTTGTCACCAGTGTGAGTGAGTTTCATTACAATAAATAGCGTGCATCAAATTCTTTTTAACTTTTACTAAAAACAGGCCCTGTGGTACAATGATGGAACCAGATGTTGATACTAAATGATTATTATGTTCATGTGCCATAGTATTTAAATGATAAAGGGCTGTTATCATGGTACCATGTGCAAAAAACAACGGAAGTGTACCAAGTGTAGATTTATTTCCTCAGAGCAAAACTCTTATTGTCTTTAATTCAGCCAATCAGATGAGAGCTGTTATATTTGTGATATATTTCTGTGAAACCTTCGAGACAGGACTGTGCGATGTGTGAGAACGGCAGCCTTTAGCTCACAGAATTTCTTTGAGGAAAGATTTTTAGGACATAAATGGATTTGATCTTCAGCGCTGTGGTCAGCTCACTGGCTGTCTAATGAGAGGGTGGAGGGTGTGACTCCCGTTGGTGCTTGGCAGGGTGTTTGATCTGTTCTCTCTGACGTTCTGAGCATGCTTACTCCAGCCCACAGTTGACACACTGTTTGTGCTTCCTGTCTCCAGCAGTGTGTGTGTGTGTGTGTTTCAAATTTCAAGTCAATGTGACTTGAGTGTCCAAATGCTCCTTGAGTCACTGTGTGTTGTGTACTTTTAGTGTGCATGTTTGTGTGTATTTACAGAAGAAACAGTAATCTGCGTCAGGCTGAGCGATATAGGGGCGTGTCTCACCTGTGGGGGGTGTGTCAGACTTGCACACATTAATCAGATCCGTTCTCATCTCACTCGTTTGCTGTCTGAGTTGTGAAGCACACTTAGTAATATCAGGAAACATCAAAAGGAAACAGGGCTGCGTTTTTCTCCCCTCGGGTAAGGAATATTTCTACAGTTGCTGTGGACCAGTAACGTTTCCTGTCTACTGTATAGACTAATGCTTTTAAAGTTTTAATTTTTGTTTGCTTTTAAAACAATTAGTATGCCACATTTTCAGTGATTGTTTCCGATGGTTTGTGTGACAGCTGTTAGCGTGTCGTATGCACGTATGCATGGGACACATCTACATGCGTGTTGTATGTAGACATGCGTGTCACTCTGTTGGTCATTTGCATTGCTCAGTTTTATCAGGGAATGTGAATATGTGATCAGGTCTGTGGGTATTTTGACCGGATAAAATGATGTTGCGCTTTTATGCTGTGTGCCATTATTTGCATAGATTTGTTATAGTTTCACCGGAGTCTATTTGTAACTTCCTGAAGGAAATATCAGGCCCACAAAACCATTAAAGCATACCTGTCTCACCTGTGTTTTATATTGTACATGTAACCATGACATTTTTGAAAACAAAACAAACCAGTAATGACATGAGATCATAGTGTTCATAAAAAGATGTTAAAAAGAGGACAAAGGCCTATCCTAGCGAACGGTTTTTTAGGTTGTTTAAATTTAAGAACGTTTCCCTCACATTTCCATTAGGTAACAAAAACGTTACAAATGTTATTTAGAAAGTTCTAGGAACATTCAACACATCCAGATTTGTAGGCATTGTATTGCAACATTTTAAAATATGATATATAGCATTAAAAATATGTTCCGCTAATGTTACGGAAAGAACGTTTGGTAACGTTGAGAGAACGTTAGCCAACAGAGTTTTATAGGTGTTCAGAGAGAATTTTGTCTTTAATTACAGTTTGAAATGTGTTCGAAACCCAAGACTGACCTGAGATATTTCACATGCTCTAGTCCTACTGTGATTGTCTCGTTTACCTTCTGAAATAACTCCACAGAAGCATGAAGCGTCTATTTATGCAGTCTGAAGGATTTCAAAGGACAGTTTCCCTGTATCCAGAGGTGACCTTTGGGAAGAGAGTTTGCATGTTCTGCTCTAATGGATGATAAGGTGAACAGGAACTGGTGCGTGTTTGCATGGTTTCATATCCTTAAAGTCTCCGGTTATTTGTGAGGAGTCAGGAATTCAGGCTATGAAAATCAACGGTTTTAAGCTCAAGCATTCGTGGAATCCAAACTATTCCGCCGACAGACGTTTGGTGTATGAAATGTCTGTTAATCCAGACAGCAATAAAGTGATGAGGCTTCGTCTGCATCATTACCTCTAGCTGTTTTGATCTTTGAATGTTTTCTGCAGCACTGTCAAATACTACACTCACCTTGACATGAGTTAATTATTGTTAGGGACTGTGTTAAAATCATGATCGAGTCAGTGCTTGTTTGCAGACTGGTTCGTCTGGAGTTGAAATGATCAGTGTTTTTGTGTTATCTTATTTTGCCATTTTAAATAATGTATCAATAATTTGTCCGTTTGAATTCTAGGATGTGTTAAATTAAGTCGTTTTAAACCTCACTGAGGATTTAATGATGCTGTTTAAAATCTAGTTCGAGAGTTACAAATGTTAGTTATGGTGTTTAACTGGCTGTCCTGTTGCTAAGGTGTTGTTATTGGTTGTTTGGACATTTCTAGAAGGTTGCTAGCATTTTCTTTTATTTACTAGTGTTTTGACCCATATTATTGTCATGCAGGAATAAAGGTCTGATCATTTGATCGTAAAAAGTTTATTGCACATCTCCTTATTAAACAGCTTGATTTGACGTGCTATCAGATTTGAACAAACCTCCAACCTGGAGTATGAGCAGTGTCAATAAAACACACCTGTGACATTATTAGAATGTTTACACACCGTGTCTTCTCTGTCAGACCGTGTCTGTCATCTACAGCACATGAAACATATTTTTATGTGCGTCTCCTGGATGACTGAGTCATTCATTTGGTTTCCTGACTCATAATACGCGACTGATCTCTGCCTGTCTGATCACATGATCAGAGTCCGTCGAGGAGAACCGTTCTGTACATAATGCAGCTACTTCACGGATCTCCATATGGAGGACAATATCTTTGAGGAACCATCTCGAACGAATGTCTGAACATCCAGGGCAGGAACGTAAATTGCTGTTTTGTCAGGTATGTTATGGTTTCCACTAATAGTCTGAAGGAATGTGTCTGTCAGTGTGTGGAGGTCAGTGTTTAAACATTAGCTGTTTTCTGCTAGTCAAGTGTTGATTTAACCTAGTTTCTGTTTTCATTAGTAACTAGACAGAGTGTAAATTTTAGCAGAGGGTGGAGATGTTGTACAGACCTTTTGAAGTGGCTTTACGAAGGTGACACCTACAAAACTTTATCATATCAGCCATGGTTTTGGATAAAATACAATTTCCAGTAGATACTAAGTGAAATTTGTGATATATCTAGTAAGATGTTAGTGAATCAGAAGTGATTTAGGGGGTTGTCTCCAGTTAGGGTTGGGGTTATCAACCAGACATGTGTGTGTGTTGTGTGGCTCTTCTAAGGTTCCTCTACTGATTGGAAAGCTTACACCCCACTGTAACGCTTGAAAATACAGAGGAAAATATTTCCCATAATGCTTTACTTAAGGTACACTGTAATATACATATAAGTGAGTATTAATGAGCATATTTTAACTGCGAATTGTTGATTTGAGGACTGGCCCACCCTTTAACCAAACCCTGTGTCTGATGCCTCACAGCTTATCTTCAGTATTAATGCTTTCCTATATTCCCACACGTGAGAGTGACGAGTCTGTGTTTCAGCGTGTTTCACTGACTGCTCAGTTGTGTCAGCCCAGGAGTGGCTGTGCTAGAACAGGGATGATGGTGCGAACACAGTCTTACGAAACACAGGAAGGAAGTATGTCTTTACACTTTCTAAACTGTTGAACACCAGAAGATTTCACAACAGCATGAAACACTCGCAAAAGCTTCACCACAGCACTGGTGGGAGCAGTGTGATGCTCATATTAATAAGACAGATGGGTGGCTACAGGTGGGTGCTCATTGGCTCTTTGACAGCGGCTTTGAAATCCGAGTGGATGCGCCAATTTCGCTTTGGAATCGTTGGCGTTATAAAATTGATTCTACTGTTTTGACTCTTTTGTTATGAAGTAAAGTGTTATGTAATGTGAAGCTGTAACTTTTCCATGTAAAATGGAACACAAATTCTTGAGCAAGTACACAACAGTTCAGTGTTCAAAACAGTCTCCTGACCTGTCAGTCTGGCTTCATTTGACTTCAGTGTGCACAATGAAAAGTATTTGCAGCTTTAATGATCAGATCTTTTGGTGTGTAGTTCCACATAAAATAAAGAATATTGAAATGAGATGAAGTGTGTAACACATTTAATTATATTATACAGCAGTATTAAAATAAAAAACATTTCACATTTATTTTTGCAGCGCTTTTCACCATAAGCACTTTAAAGATGCTTTACAGAGAATGCGTGTTGTACATGACCAGCAGAGTCTGCTATTACTTCATTTGATTTTCAAAGATTTAATAACTGTTTATGGTATAAAACTATATGTATATTTGATGTTGTCTGGTGGGCCTGTGTTGTCAGCGATGATAAACGGTTTTAGTCATACTGTCTCCTCTGCCACAACCTGCAGGAATTGCTTTGTACATGCTTACAGGTTTTCTGATGAATTCTCCTTTATCACAGATGTTGTGTGATTTCATCAGTGAGTCATGCAGCTCTGACAGGATGATCAGATCTGGTCATATTGCTCATGTGGAGGCTTGTGTTTGGATCTCATACTGTGACCTCACACTTCATCATGCGTCTACAAGCCCACAATAAACGTCTGAGAGTCTTTAAGAGATGGAAAAAGAGCTTCCTCATCGTTTCTGTCATTTGAGTGATCTGATGATCTTCATTGTTAGTTTTACACCTTGTTAAGATTCTCTTTGTCTGATTTATTATAGATGAACCGGCTCATATGAGTCATTGGTTAATGAATCAGCCTGCATTGATCATGCTGTGTGTTTGTTACAGCCGTGTTTGTTACGTGTCTTCATACAGTGTGTCTTTCTCTCTCATTGCATGTAATTCAGAATGAAAACATGATAAATGCATCAGAATTTGGCTTGGCCATGAAGCAATGCAAGATGGGTTTCACTCTGTAAAGAAAAACCTATTCAACTGCGTCAACATTTTAGTTTGTAAGTTTTTTAACTTATGTTATGTGTCGAGTATGACGTCAAACTGTGACCCCAGGATTCTTCTGTATCAAATCGTCTCGCATAGATTGTCCTTTATTTCCTGCTTCTTCAGATTCACATTGTTCTATGAGATGGAAAAACAGATTTGTATTTCAGTGGACAGAGCAGGAATTTGGACATGTCAGAAATCATTTCAGAATTCACGTTCAACAATAAATTCTTCTGGGTTTCTGGGTCATACAGCAGCCTCGGAAAATATGTGGACCCTTAATCTGCACTTAGAATGTCAGAATGTCTTTGCATTAAATAACAGGAATATAATGTGGGTAACAGGAGATTTCTTGTAGTTAGAAATATACCTTTAAAGCTCCAGTCCATACCTTCTGTGGTTTAAAAAGCATAACAATTTTTTGAGCAGGTACATAACCATTGTTTAACATGATCTCTTTATCCTACCTCAGTTTAATGTGTTGACACACGGTGATGTTCACAAAAGGCAAAACTTCCTCCTCACTAGCCACAGAACATTTATTGCAACTAAACTTCAGAACCAGCTGCTTTATAATGACTAGCAAAAATAAACCGTTTCTAGTTGACAATATGAGCCCTGTGATAATTATAAACTCATTATCTGTTTGTTTTCATCAGAATGTCATCGTCTATCTACTGGCTCATCTTTGGGCAGTCATGACACGCTCTCCGCTGACTGCGTCTCTGTCTCCAGCACTGATCTATCAGAGAACCACCGGCCGGTCAGCCTGGTGTCCACAGTCTCCTCCTGCTCCTCTGTAGAGAGAAACAGCAGCCCGTGCAGTACTTCTCAGACAGCAACATCATCATCCACAGGTGACCTGGAGTTTAGACCTCCAGAAGGTCCCTCAGATCCTCCAGAACGGATCAGGCCCGTGTCAGAACCCTCCATTACACCCATAACTACATCACCAGGGGACAGCAAAGACCCTTCCTCACCGGTTGCTGCTGTCGCCATGGCGCCCAACCCGCAGCTCACCTACGTGGATCGTGTTGTGATGGAGATTATTGAGACCGAGCGGATGTACGTCAGGGATCTGCGCAGCATTGTCGAGGTGAGCGGCGCCCGAATGTTGCCAAAAATTCCGTCTTGTGATTTTTCTGTCTCATTTTCTTTTGTACTTAGATATCAAATACCGTCACTGTTGTAATGATCTAGAGTTCCTGAATGAATGGGGGAAATGCTCAATATGGCCACTCTGGCAAATAAAGCCCCACCCACTTATAGAAAGAGTCAATCATCCAATCGCTGAACAGTAACATATTCTGGGGGAGGGGCTCTGTACAGATCGTCGCGAGGAGCTTGACGGTCTTTCTGCATGCGCGGTACCTGAAGCGATATGGAAAGCTTGTTTTTTAAGAAGCAGTATTAATGGCACAGGTGATATCAGGTTTCATATATCGTTTTATTGTGATCTTAGCCAGCGATTTTAGTCATATCTCTCTTCCCCTATTCAGGTAGATAAGACCTGAGATTCAAGATAAGTCTTGTATGACTGAAATAACTGCCCGGTGGCAGTGCAAAGATGGTCGCCGAGTGCAGAGACTTCCTGAAAGAGACTCACAGTTAGACTCACGGTTTTATATCACAGTGGTCTTTACCCAGACTGCTGTAGATTTACTCGGGCTGGAATGCCATGTCAGCAGGAAGTGTCTCGGCTGAGCAGGGGAATTTTTTGGGGTTTGTAGGTTTCCACAGGTGTCCCTCCCCAGGCAGGAATGTGTTCGCGCCTTTAAATTTTAGACCTTCTCATTATTGTGGATTTTCCATCCACGAATGTTGTATTGCTAGTCGTCTGTTTCACATCCAGTTATAAATGCCCTCCTGACGTGTCTTAATGTCTGCATAGACAGCATTTCAAAGCATCTGAGACGCAAAGACTCCAAAAGGTACGCAGTGTATTAATGATACCTTCTAAGAAAGCTTCTTTTAGCCAAAATCGAGAGCAACTTGACTTGTATTCCTTGTGGAAGGCAATCCCAGAATGCATTGCAAATATCCTGGAAGAAGGGTTCTTTATAATTGTACCATGCAGTGCCTTGTAGTTCCATGTAAATAACATTTGCATGAGTTTGCTTATTTTCAGTGCCGCAATATTTATTAAACACACTGTTCCACGTTATGTAAGAGTTTTTGTTTACTCTGAATAGTGTTTTATATGTGTAGTGCTGTTTGAAAAGTGCATGTTGCTCCTGTAAAATCAGAGAGAGGTATTAAATTCTGGCTTTAATCTCATGACTGTGTTGGATACAGTGAATCTTAAACTGGTGCCATATCTTACACTGGCCATTTGGGGATTTGACACTGGAATCCTTTAGAATCTTTGCATGTATTTCTCAGTTTTTTTGTGCAGTTTCCTGGATAATTTTACAGGCTTTCTGAAGACTTTCTGATTATCTTGACTTCTGGCATGGACAGGTGTGAACTACAGGAAATGCCCAAATATGGTGCTTCACTCTGCTGGTTGACCATGTGTTTGGGTGTAGCCAGTGTTAACCCGTTAAACAATCACAGACCCCCTAGCAAAGAATTCTGGGTGCCGCGATGAGGTGTGAAAGTTTCTCACCCCACACCCAGTCTCAACTTCCTGTGTCATTAGAAAAGAGGATTGTCTTCAGCAGCAATGTCTTCATGTACGCGGCAGCATTACGGGTGAAATATTTAAAACCTGAAACAAATGGCCTCAGATCTTCAGACAAACAAACTGACAAACGCTGTAGGCTGAGTGAGAGTCAGTGTTTAGACTCTGTAGTCATTCTAGTGATGGATTGCTTAACATGAAAATGTTAACTCCAAACTCGCAGCTGGATTTCAGTCATGGCATGGGAATATCTCTGAGTCATGTTTGCTCTTTGGATGAAGAATATCAGCCCCTCCCAGAAGCTTCTGCAGTCTGAATCTCAACCAGACTTAAGTGTGTGTGTGTGTCTGTGTGTGTGTCTGTGTGTGTGTCTGTGTGTGTGTCTGTGTGTCTGTGTGTGTGTGTGTGTGTGTGTGTGTGTGTGTGTGTGTTTACACGTGATCTGAGCATCTTCTGTGCTCCAGTGAAAACAGGAAGATCCTCAAATGACCTTTTACATTAAGAGTTTACATGGTTTCTGTCATAAATTTGTTTACACTTGTTGACAGCCAGTGTAAAATATTTCATTATTTTACATCTTTATGGTACATCAGATAGAAACGTCATCAGACTGGTGTTAAATAATTACTGTATTTATATACCATGTTTTTTGCATAATCCTGCAGCGTGTTTCAAAGTATACCTTGTTTTTCTGTTGCATTTTATGGTTAGCGCAGTACATGCAAAACAAACCGATTAGCCAGAGTTTGTTTAGAAGTTTCACATGATGCAATAATGTTTTGCATATTCACATATGGTGACTTAACTGTGTATATGTTTTCCAATATTCAAATGTTCATCTCTTGTATGTAAATGTGAGGTTTATAAGATCAACATAACGTAAGACTTTTGGCCTGGCCTATTCATATTTTATGAAGAATAATGAAATGAGTGTTTTAAACAAGGATTCTGCATGAGACAATGTCGGTCTCTTCTGCGCTGTAGCGCCATCTCTCGACCAGTTCAAGCTATTACACGTGACACGTTGAAATCGAAGAGAAAGATAATTTGATATTGTTCGAGTTGAATCGCATCTTTATTCTCGTTTTGCTGTTTTCAGGACTATCTTGTGCACATCATCGACACCAGGGATCTGCCCATCAAGCCAGAACAAGTTTGTTCATTATTTGGAAACATCGAACACATATACGAGTTCAACAGGTAAGATTCAGCATCACTGATTTATTAGAAATGTATGTGTACGTTATTTTTCATTGCAGACCTTTCAAATACTGTGATCGGTAATCGATTACGGAGCATCTACCGAAACATATTCAAGTAACAGAGAGAAAATGTAGTCTTTTAAAATCAGTCACTGGATCTCATGTCACTGGATTTAAAGAGAAGATAACTCTACCATAACATGCAAAAGTGTTCTGAAAGTATGAATGACTTTATTCAGCTGTTTATGAAACATTAGATTGATTTGTGTGAAAACAGAAGAACAGTCAGCTGTGAGGCGTCTTTGATCTCACATGTGTGATGGAAATACACAAGCTTGTTTGTTTTTGATCAAGAAGTTGTTGACCTTCACCTGAGGGTGTCTGACACACGCTGATGACACGATGCGTGTTTGATCAGTTACCCTTTAACATGACAACACGTATAACAGCAAAACAACACCACGTTTACTGTAGCTTTCATCCTTCATTCGATTAAACGACATTTTTTAGTTGTTTAATCTTGTTTTTGTTCATCTGTTCTCAGTCACTCCGAGACTTCTGAGTTTCATCTCGATAGAACAAAAGCGTAAAAAACTGCATCAAAACTAACGCGGCTCACTTAAAGAACGGTGTAACATTTGTAAGTGATCATTAGCATACATTTGCATAACAATCACAATCGTGTTCCAGCGTCTCTGCGGCGGCCTATGGCTGAAGTGTTTGCTGTGGGTAATTAAATGTTTGTCTTCAGAATAAAAGGGGGTGTGGTGTTTGTTTTGTCTGGAAACACGGTGTGATGTTTACAGTGAGGGTTTGAAGCAGTACAGTATGTAACCACCAGCCAGTGTAAACAGATTCTGATGTGCTGGACATTATTACACATTATTACACGTTTCTATACTTTAAAAACACAAGACTTCTTCAGTAGGTTTATTGTTTACATCAGAGACTAGTGTAAAAGGTCTAAACTAGTAGTGTAAAATCACCTACTAAGCTTGTCTATTTTACTGTGCAGTCTTTTAAACTTCTTTGGTCAGAACACAACTTCTGAGGCGTCTCAAGTTTAGCTTGTATTAATAAGCGAGTATTTCTGAATCCAAACTCTGAATGAATGAATCCTGTTCAGAGCCTTGATGCAACAGTGATCAATTTGCATCTGTGACTGCACGGCCTATATTAATGAGCCAAGTTAAGCGGTTACTAGGCAACCGTAAACAGCCCACAGTTACAGACTATATTAGCTTATGGACCATTATTAATCATCTGTTTATCAATTGTTGTCGGTTGTTTTATGAACAGTAACCCACCTAAGACTTTAAGTTAAGATACATATGACATGTAAACACATATAACTTAACAATAACACGCAACCTGTTGATGCTGATTTTTGCTTGATTTCTTGCAGAACATTCCTGTAACCTTATGACAATGTTTGTAGCTCCAGCTGATAATATTTGATGATCAGAGCTGTTTACACAAGAACACAAGACCTCATTACATGTGACACGGTACAGAAATGCAGTTCAATTCATTTAAACTATATTATCATTGCAGTGAGCTGCTACACTGTTTGGACACCTGTGCCAATGATCCTGTGGCCATCGCCCGCTGTTTTGTGGACAAGGTATTAAATACATTATTATATGTATGCACACACACACACACACACACGTATGTGTTTATATATGTTATATATACATTAAATACATATATATATTATTTATATACATTTTTTGTACTTTCATTTGTAGAGCGAGTATTTTGAGATCTACACGCAGTACTGTACAAACTACCCTAAGTAAGTAATGCATCTATTTTGGTCCTCATATTCATGTCAGATTATTCCTTTGAGTCAGTATCGACCTTCATAAGCAACATTAGACAGACAGTTTGAGTGACATTAGCTGCTGAGAGGCGCCATCTGTGGTCTGAATGCGTCTCACTGCAATCAGTCACACGCAGCTCGTCGCATTTGTTTGTCTTTGATTGTTTTAGGGTTGATGCACATTATGTTTGTGGAAACAAACCAACTTGAATCATTAAGAAAAGTTTGTGGTAATTTGTGGTAATAGTTTGTGATAAGAAATAATGGATGTAGTTTTTAGGTTTTTCAGTGTTTCTGCTGCTCAAAAACAG